>NW_025555885.1:0-91380 GCF_020424385.1 Procambarus clarkii
CCCCCCACCCGCCGCCACCCACCGCCACCCACCACCCGCCGCCACCCACCACCAGCCGCCACCCGCCGCCACCCACCACCAGCCGCCACCCGCCACCACCCACCACCAGCCGCCACCCGCCACCACCCACCACCAGCCGCCACCCGCCACCGCCACCCACCACCGCCACCCGCCACCACCCACCACCAGCCGCCACCACCCACCACCAGCCGCCACCCGCCACCAGCCACCGCCACCCGCCACCAGCCACCGCTACCCACCACCACCCGCCACCAGCCACCGCCACCCACCACCGCCACTCACCACCCGCCGCCACCACCCACCACCAGCCGCCACCCGCCACCCACCACCGCCACCCGCCGCCACCACCCACCACCACCACCCACCACCACCAGCCGCCGCCGCCACCACCAATCACCACCACCGCCGCCACCACCCATCACCGCCGCCGCCACCACCACCCACCACCACCGCCGCCGCCACCACCCATCACCGCCGCCGCCGCCGCCGCCACCACCCACCACAGCCGCCGCCGACACCACCGCCACCACCCACCACAGCCGGCACCACCACCTACCACCACCACCGCCACCCGCCACCACCCACCACCAGCCGCCACCCGCCACCACCCACCACCAGCCGCCACCCGCCACCACCCACCACCAGCCGCCACCCGCCACCGCCACCCACCACCGCCACCCGCCACCCGCCACCACCCACCACCAGCCGCCACCACCCACCACCAGCCGCCACCCGCCACCAGCCACTGCCACCCGCCACCAGCCACCGCCACCCACCACCACCCGCCACCAGCCACCGCCACCCACCACCGCCACTCACCACCCGCCGCCACCAGCCGCCACCCGCCACCCACCACCGCCACCCGCCGCCACCCACCCACCACCACCACCCCACCACCACCAGCCGCCGCCGCCACCACCACCCACCACCACCGCCGCCACCACCCATCACCGCCGCCGCCACCACCACCCACCACCACCGCCGCCGCCACCACCCATCACCGCCGCCGCCGCCACCACCCACCACAGCCGCCGCCGACACCACCGCCACCACCCACCACAGCCGGCACCACCACCCACCACCACCACCCGCCACCACCCACCACCAGCCGCCACCCGCCACCACCCACCACCAGCCGCCACCCGCCACCGCCACCCACCACCGCCACCCGCCACCCGCCACCACCCACCACCAGCCGCCACCACCCACCACCAGCCGCCACCACCCACCACCAGCCGCCACCCGCCACCAGCCACCGCCACCCGCCACCAGCCACCGCCACCCACCACCACCCGCCACCAGCCACCGCCACCCACCACCGCCACTCACCACCCGCCGCCACCACCCACCACCAGCCGCCACCCGCCACCCACCACCACCACCACCGCTGCCGCCACCCATCACCGCCGCCACCACCATCACCGCCGCCGCCACCACCACCCACCACCACCGCCGCCGCCACCACCCATCACCGCCGCCGCCGCCACCACCCACCACAGCCGCCGCCGACACCACCGCCACCACCCACCACAGCCGGCACCACCACCCACCACCACCACCACCACCCCCACCACCGCCGCCACCACCAGCCGCCACAAGCCGCCACCGCCCGCCACCGCCCGCCACCAGCCGCCATCACCACCACCACCACCACCAGCCGCCATCACCGCCACCAGCTGCCACCACCACCAGCCGCCACCACCACCACCACCAGCCGCCATCACCGCCACCAGCTGCCACCACCACCAGCCGCCACCACCAGCCGCCACCACCGCCACCACCACCTGCCACCAGCCGCCACCACCGCCCGCTATCAGCAGTCACCGCCCGTTGCCACAGTCGCCACCGCAAGCCGCCACCACCAGCCCCCCCCCCACCGCCGATCGTCACCACCCACCACAGCCGCCGCCGCCCGCCACCGCCCGCCACCGCCCGCCACCACCCACCACAACCGCCACCACCCACCACCACCCGCCGCCACCACCCACCACCACCAGCCGCCGCCGCCACCCACCACCCACCACCACCGCCGCCACCACCCACCACCACCAGCCGCCGCCGCCACCACCACCACCCACCACCACCGCCGCCACCACCAGCCGCCGCCGCCGCCGCCACCACCACCCACCACCACCGCCGCCACCACCCACCACCGCCAGCCGCCACCACTCATCACAGACCCCGCCACCGCCCGCCAGACACAGCCGCCAGTGTCCGCCACCGCCGCCACTGTCCGCCACCGTCGCCACTGTCCGCCACCGCCGCCATTGTCCGCCACCGCCGTCACTGTCCGCCACCGCCGCCACTGTCCGCCACCGCCACCACTGTCCGCCCGCCGCCACCACTGTCCGCCCGCCGCCACCACTGTCCGCCCGCCGCCACCACTGTCCGCCCGCCGCCACCACTGTCCGCCCGCCGCCTCCACTGTCCGCCCGCCGCCTCCACTGTCCGCCCGCCGCCTCCACTGTCCGCCCGCCGCCTCCACTGTCCGCCCGCCGCCTCCACTGTCCGCCCGCCGCCTCCACTGTCCGCCCGCCGCCGCCACTGTCCGCCCGCCGCCGCCACTGTCCGCCCGCCGCCGCCACTGTCCGCCCGCCGCCTCCACTGTCCGCCCGCCGCCTCCACTGTCCGCCCGCCGCCTCCACTGTCCGCCCGCCGCCTCCACTGTCCGCCCGCCGCCTCCACTGTCCGCCCGCCGCCGCCACTGTTCGCCCGCCGCCACCACTGTCCGCCCGCCGCCGCCACTGTCCGCCCGCCGCCGCCACTGGCCACCACCGCCGCCACGGTCCGCCCGCCGCCACTATCCGCCACAGCCGCCACTGTCCGCCCGCCGCCACTATCCGCCACAGCCGCCACTGTCCGCCCGCCGCCACTGTCCTCCCGCCGCCACTGTCCGCCCGCCGCCGCCCTGTCCGCCCGCCGCCACTATCCGCCACCGCCGCCACTGTCCGCCCGCCGCCACTGTCCGCCCGCCGCCACTTTCCGCCACCGCCGCCACTGTCCGCCCGACGCCACTGTCCGCCCGCCGCCACTGTCCGCCCGCCGCCACTGTCCGCCCGCCGCCACTGTCCGCCCGCCGCCACTGTCCTCCCGCCGCCACTGTCCGCCCGCCGCCTCCCTGTCCGCCCGCCGCCACTATCCGCCACCGCCGCCACTGTCCGCCCGCCGCCACTGTCCGCCCGGCGCCACTATCCGCCACCGCCGCCACTGTCCGCCCGACGCCACTGTCCGCCCGCCGCCACTGTCCGCCCGCCGCCACTGTCCGCCCACCGCCACTGTCCGCCCGCCGCCACTGTCCGCCCGCCGCCACTGTCCGCCACCGCCGCCACTGTCCGCCCGCCGCCACTGTCCGCCACCGCTGCTACTGTCCGCCCGCCGCCACTGTCCGCCCGCCGCCGCCACTGTCTGCCCGCCGCCACTGTCCGCCCGCCGCCACTATCCGCCACCGCTGCCACTGTCCGCCACAGCCGCCACTCTCTGCCGTACAGCCTCCCCTCTCTCCGTTAGTAAATAATTATAATTGTTAGTAAATAATAAAAGAAATATATATTATTAGATTTTTTTACCCTTAAATTGGTTTTAATATTTAAATTGAAAATAATAATATAATATAAAATATAATAAAAATAATATAATATAAAATATAATTTAATTTCAAGAAATTTAACTTTAAACACAAAGATGTAAAAAGGGTTCAGTTTATTGGCTCAAACCTTTCATAAGAGATTCATATTGGTATATGAATGGATTATGAATGACTCATGTTAGGAGTGTAAAGTTGCCACAACATCTCAAATTAGTGTTAGATACATATGTCTTGGTTATAAGTTTTGGAAACCTATTTAAGTCCACACACAATATCGTATCTGATACGATAAAACAAACGTTTCCAATACTTTCAAATACTTTCCAGATATGTTGTGGCAACCTAAAATTGTTTGCTGGGAAGACTGACCTGGTGCCAACAGTGGTGTCAAAATTGCCCTGCTGCCTACAGTGTTAAGACTGCCCTGGTGCTGGCAGTGGTGTTATGACTGCCCTGGTGCCTACAAAGATGTTAAGACTGGCCTAGTGACTAAAGTGTTAAGACTGCCCTGGTGCCTACAGTGTTAACAAAGCCCTGGGTCCAATAATGTTAAGACTGCCCTGGTGCCTACAGTGTTAAGTTTCCACTGGTGCCTACAGTGTTAAAACTGCCCTGGTGCCGACAATGTTAAGACTCTACTGGTGCCTACATTGGTGTTAAAACTGCCCTGGTGCCTACAGTTTTAAGACTGCTCTGGTGCCTACAGTGATAAGAGTGCTCTTCTGCCTACAATGGTGTCAAGACTGCTCTGGTGCCTAGAGTGTTAAAACTGCCCTAGTGCCTACAGAGGTTTTAAGACTGCCCTGATGCCTTCATTGATAAGACTACCATGGTGCCTACAGTGGTGTCAAGACTACCCTGGTGCCTACAGTGTTAAGACTGCCCTGGTGCCTACAGTGTTGAGACTGCCCTTCTGCCTACAGTTTTAAGACTGACCTGGTACTTACAGTGATATAAAGAATTTCCCGATGCCTCCAGTGTTAAGATTGGCCTGTGCCTACAGTATTAAGACTGACCAAGTGCCAACAGTGTTGTCAAGATTGCCCTGCTGCCTTCAGTTTTAAGACAGCCCTGGTGCCAACAGTGTTAAGACTCCTCTGGTGCCTACAGTGTTAAAACTGGTCTCGTGCCCTCAATGTTAAGACTCTCCTGGTGCCTACATTGGTGTTAAAACTGCCATGGTGCCTACAATGTTAAGACTCTCCTGGTGCCTACATTGGTGTTAAGACTGCCCTGGTGCCTACAGTGTTAAGACTGCCCTGGTGCCTACAGTGTTAAGACTGCCCTGGTGCCTACAGTGTTAAGACTGCCCTGGTGCCTACAGTGTTAAGACTGCCCTGGTGCCTACAGTGTTAAGACTGCCCTGGTGCCTACAGTGGAGTTAAGACTGCCCTTGTGCCTACAGTGTTAAGACTGCCCTGGTGCCTACAGTGTTAAGACTGCCCTGGTGCCTACGGTGTTAAGACTGCCCTGGTGCCTACAGTGTTAAGACTTCCCTGGTGCTTACAGTGTTAAGACTGCCCTGGTGCCCACAGTTTTAAGACTGCCCTGGTGCCCACAATGGTGTTAAAACTGCCCTGGTGCCTACAGTGTTAATACTGCCCTTGTGCCTACAATGGTGTTAAGACTGCCCTGGTGCCTACAGTGTTAAGACTGCCCTAGTGCCTACAGTGTTAAGACTGCCCTGGTGCCTACAGTGTTAAGACTGCCCTGGTGCCTACAGTGTTAAGACTGCCCTGGTGCCTACAGTGTTAAGACTGCCCTGGTGCCTACAGTGGTGTTAAGACTGCCCTGGTGCCTACAGTGGTGTTAAGACTGCCCTGGTGCCTACAATGGTGTTAAGACTGCCCTGGTGCCTACAGTGTTAAGACTGCCCTGGTGCCTACAGTGTTAAGACTGCCCTGGTGCCTACAGTGTTAAGACTGCCCTGGTGCCTACAGTGTTAAGACTGCCCTGGTGCCTACATTGGTGTTAAGACTGCCCTGGTGCCTACAGTGTTAAGACTGCCCTGGTGCCCTGGACTGCCTTCAGTGTTAAGACTGCCCTGGTGCCTACAGTGTTAAGACTGCCCTGGTGCCTACAGTGGTGTTAAGACTGCCCTGGTGCCTACAGTGGTGTTAAGACTGCCCTGGTGCCAACAGTGGTGTTAAGACTGCCCTGTGTTAAGACTGCCCTGGTGCCTACAGTGTTAAGACTGCCCTGGTGCCTACAGTGTTAAGACTGCCCTGTGACCTACAGTGTTAAGACTGCCCTGGTGCCTACAGTGTTAAGACTGCCCTGGTGCCTACAGTGTTAAGACTGCCCTGGTGCCTACAGTGTTAAGACTGCCCTGGTGCCTACAGTGTTAAGACTGCCCTGGTGCCTACAGTGTTAAGACTGCCCTGGTGCCTACAGTGTTAAGACTGCCCTGGTGCCTACAGTGTTAAGACTGCCCTGGTGCCTACAGTGTTAAGACTGCCCTGGTGCCTACATTGGTGTAAGACTGCCCTGGTGCCTACAGTGTTAAGACTGCCCTGGTGCCTACAGTGTTAAGACTGCCCTGGTGCCTACAGTGTTAAGACTGCCCTGGTGCCTACAGTGTTAAGACTGCCCTGGTGCCTACAGTGGTGTTAAGACTGCCCTGGTGCCTACAGTGTTAAGACTGCCCTGGTGCCTACAGACTGCCCTGGTGTTAAGTGTTGACCCTGGTGCCTACAGTAGTGTTAAGACTGCCCTGGTGCCTACAATGGTGTTAAGACTGCCCTGGTGCCTACAGTGTTAAGACTGCCCTGGTGCCTACAGTGTTAAGACTGCCCTGGTGCCTACAGTGTTAAGACTGCCCTGGTGCCTACAGTGTTAAGACTGCCCTGGTGCCTACAGTGTTAAGACTGCCCTGGTGCCTACAGTGTTAAGACTGCCCTGGTGCCTACCATGATGTTAAGACTGCCCTGGTGCCTACAGTGGTGTCAAGACTGCCCTGGTTCCCACAGTGGTGTTAAGACTGCCCTGGTGCCTACAGTGATGTTAAGACTGCCCTGGTGCCTACAGTGTTAAGACTGCCCTGGTGCCTACAGTGGTGTCAAGACTGCCCTGGTGCCTACAGTGGTGTTAAGACTGCCCTGGTGCCTACAGTGTTAAGACTGCCCTGGTGCCTACAGTGTTAAGACTGCCCTGGTGCCTACAGTGGTGTTAAGACTGCCCTGGTGCCTACAGTGTTAAGACTGCCCTGGTGCCTACAGTGGTGTTAAGACTGCCCTGGTGCCTACAGTGTTAAGACTGCCCTGGTGCCTAGTGGTGTTAAGACTGCCCTGGTGCCTACAGTGTTAAGACTGCCCTGGTGCCTACAGTGTTAAGACTGCCCTGGTGCCTACAGTGTTAAGACTGCCCTGGTGCCTACAGTGTTAAGACTGCCCTGGTGCCTACAGTGTTAAGACTGCCCTGGTGCCTACAGTGTTAAGACTGCCCTGGTGCCTACAGTGTTAAGACTGCCCTGGTGCCTACAGTGTTAAGACTGCCCTGGTGCCTACAGTGGTGTTAAGACTGCCCTGGTGCCTACAGTGTTAAGACTGCCCTGGTGCCTACAGTGTTAAGACTGCCCTGGTGCCTACAGTGTTAAGACTGCCCTGGTGCCTACAGTGTTAAGACTGGCCTGGTGCCTACAGTGTTAAGACCTGCCCTGGTGCCTACAGTGTTAAGACTGCCCTGGTGCCTACAGTGTTAAGACTGCCCTGGTGCCTACTGTGTTAAGACTGCCCTGGTGCCTACAGTTGTTAAGACTGCCCTGGTGCCTACAGTGTTAAGACTGCCCTGGTGCCTACAGTGTTAAGACTGCCCTGGTGCCTACAGTGTTAAGACTGCCCTGGTGCCTACAGTGTTAAGACTGCCCTGGTGCCTACAGTGTTAAGACTGCCCTGGTGCCTACAGTGTTAAGACTGCCCTGGTGCCTACAGTGTTAAGACTGCCCTGGTGCCTACAGTGTTAAGACTGCCCTGGTGCCTACAGTGGTGTTAAGACTGCCCTGGTGCCTACAGTGTTAAGACTGCCCTGGTGCCTACAGTGTTAAGACTGCCCTGGTGCCTACAGTGTTAAGACTGCCCTGGTGCCTACAGTGTTAAGACTGCCCTGGTGCCTAGTGTGTTAAGACTGCCCTGGTGCCTACAGTGTTAAGACTGCCCTGGTGCCTACAGTGTTAAGACTGCCCTGGTGCCTACAGTGTTAAGACTGCCCTGGTGCCTACAGTGTTAAGACTGCCCTGGTGCCTACAGTGTTAAGACTGTGTTAAGACTGCCCTGGTGCCTACAGTGTTAAGACTGCCCTGGTGCCTACAGTGTTAAGACTGCCCTGGTACCTACAGTGTTAAGACTGCCCTGGTGCCTACAGTGTTAAGACTGCCCTGGTGCCAACAGTTGTGTTAAGACTGCCCTGGTGCCTACAGTGTTAAGACTGCCCTGGTGCCTACAGTGTTAAGACTGCCCTGGTGCCTACAGTGTTAAGACTGCCCTGGTGCCTACAGTGTTAAGACTGCCCTGGTGCCTACAGTGTTAAGACTGCCCTGGTGCCTAGTGGTGTTAAGACTGCCCTGGTGCCTACAGTGTTAAGACTGCCCTGGTGCCTACAGTGTTAAGACTGCCCTGGTGCCTACAGTGGGGTTAAGACTGCCCTGGTGCCTACAGTGTTAAGACTGCCCTGGTGCCTACAGTGTTAAGACTGCCCTGGTGCCTACAGTGTTAAGACTGCCCTGGTGCCTACAGTGTTAAGACTGCCCTGGTGCCTACAGTGTTAAGACTGTCCTGGTGCCTACAGTGTTAAGACTGCCCTGGTGCCTGGTGCCTACTGTGGTGCCTACAGTGTTAAGACTGCCCTGGTGCCTACAGTGTTAAGACTGACCCTGGTGCCTACAGTGTTAAGACTGCCCTGGTGCCTACAGTGTTAAGACCCTGCCCTGGTGCCTACAGTGGTGCCTACAGTGTTAAGACTGCCCTGGTGCCTACAGTGTTACACTACAGTGTTAAGACTGCCCTGGTGCCTACAGTGTTAAGACTGCCCTGGTGCCTACAGTGTTAAGACTGCCCTGGTGCCTACAGTGTTAAGACTGCCCTGGTGCCTACAGTGTTAAGACTGCCCTGGTGCCTACAGTGTTAAGACTGCCCTGGTGCCTACAGTGTTAAGACTGCCCTGGTGCCTACAGTGGTGTTAAGACTGCCCTGGTGCCTACAGTGTTAAGACTGCCCTGGTGCCTACAGTGGTGTTAAGACTGCCCTGGTGCCTACAGTGTTAAGACTGCCCTGGTGCCTACAGTGTTAAGACTGCCCTGGTGCCTACAGTGTTAAGACTGCCCTGGTGCCTACAGTGTTAAGACTGCCCTGGTGTCTACACTGGTGTTAAGACTGCCCTGGTGCATACAGTGTTAAGACTGCCCTGGTGCCTACAGTGGTGTCAAGACTGCCCTGGTGCCTACAGTGGTGGTAAGACTGCCCTGGTGCCTACAGTGGTGGTAAGACTGCCTTGTAGCCTACTGTGATGTTAAGACTGCTTTGGTGCCTACAGTGTTAAAAGTGCCCTGGTGCCTACAGTGTTAAGACTGCTCTGGTGCCTACAGTGGTGTTAAGACTGCCCTGGTGCCTACAGTGTTAAGACTGCCCTGGTGCCTACAGTGGTGTTAAGACTGCCCTGGTGCCTACAGTGTTAAGACTGCCCTGGTGCCTACAGTGTTAAGACTGCCCTGGTGCCTACAGTGTTAAGACTGCCCTGGTGCCTACAGTGTTAAGACTGCCCTGGTGCCTACAGTGGTGTGGTGTTAAAGACAGTGTTAAGACTGGTGTTAAGACTGCCCTGCTGCCTACAGTGTTAAGACTGCCCTGGTGCCTACAGTGTTAAGACTGCCCTGGTGCCTACAGTGTTAAGACTGCCCTGGTGCCTACAGTGTTAAGACTGCCCTGGTGCCTACAGTGTTAAGACTGCCCTGGTGCCTACAGTGTTAAGACTGCCCTGGTGCCTACAGTGTTAAGACTGCCCTGGTGCCTACAGTGTTAAGACTGCCCTGGTGCCTACAGTGTTAAGACTGCCCTGGTGCCTACAGTGTTAAGACTGCCCTGGTGCCTACAGTGGTGTTAAGACTGCCCTGGTGCCTACAGTGTTAAGACTGCCCTGGTGCCTACAGTGTTAAGACTGCCCTGGTGCCTACAGTGTTAAGACTGCCCTGGTGCCTACAGTGTTAAGACTGCCCTGGTGCCTACAGTGTTAAGACTGCCCTGGTGCCTACATTGTGTTAAGACTGCCCTGGTGCCTACAGTGTTAAGACTGCCCTGGTGCCTACAGTGTTAAGACTGCCCTGGTGCCTACAGTGTTAAGACTGTGTTAAGACTGCCCTGGTGCCTACAGTGTTAAGACTGCCCTGGTGCCTACAGTGTTAAGACTGCCCTGGTGCCTACAGTGTTAACACTGCCCTGGTGCCTACAGTGTTAAGACTGCCCTGGTGCCTACAGTGTTAAGACTGCCCTGGTGCCTACAGTGTTAAGACTGCGCTGGTGCCTACAGTGTTAAGACTGCCCTGGTGCCTACAGTGTTAAGACTGCCCTGGTGCCTACAGTGTTAAGACTGCCCTGGTGCCTACAGTGTTAAGACTGCCCTGGTGCCTACAGTGTTAAGACTGCCCTGGTGCCTACAGTGTTAAGACTGCCCTGGTGCCTACAGTGTTAAGACTGCCCTGGTGCCTACAGTGTTAAGACTGCCCTGGTGCCTACAGTGTTAAGACTGCCCTGGTGCCTACAGTGTTAAGACTGCCCCTGGTGCCTGTGTTAAGACTGCCCTGGTGCCTACAGTGGTGTTAAGACTGCCCTGGTGCCTACAGTGTTAAGACTGCCCTGGTGCCTACAGTGTTAAGACTGCCCTGGTGCCTACAGTGTTAAGACTGCCCTGGTGCCTACAGTGGTGTTAAGTGTTAAGACTGCCCTGGTGCCTACAGTGTTAAGACTGCCCTGGTGCCTACAGTGTTAAGAATGCCCTGGTGCCTACAGTGTTAAGACTGCCCTGGTGCCTACAGTGTTAAGACTGCCCTGGTACCCACAGTGTTAAGACTGCCCTGGTGCTTACAGTGTTAAGACTGCCCTGGTGCCTACAGTGTTAAGACTGCCCTGGTGCCTACAGTGTTAAGACTGCCCTGGTGCCTACAGACTGCCCTGGTGTACAGTGTTAAGACTGCCCTGGTGCCTACAGTGTTAAGACTGCCCTGGTGCCTACAGTGTTAAGACTGTGTGCCTACAGAAGACTGCCCTGGTGCATACAGTGTTAATACTGCCCTGGTGCCTACTGTGTTAATAGTACCCTTGAGCCTACAATGGTGTTAAGACTGCCCTGGTGCCTACAGTGTTAAGACTGCCCTAGTGCCTACAGTGGTGTTAAGACTGCCTTGGTGCCTATGGTTTTAAGACTGCCCTGGTACCTACAGTGTTAAAACTGTCCTGGTGCCTACAGTGTTAAGATTGCCCTGGTGCCTACAGTGTGTAAGACTGCCCTGGTGACTGCCCTGGTGCCTACAGTGTTAAAGCCCTGCCCTGGTGCCTACAGTGTTAAGACTGCCCTGGTGCCTACGGTGTTAAACACTGCCCTGGTGCCTACAGTGTTAAGACTGCCCTGGTGCCTACAGTGTTAAGACTGCCCTGGTGCCTACAGTGTTAAGACTGCCCTGGTGCCTACAGTGTTAAGACTGCCCTGGTGCCTACAGTGTTAAGACTGCCCTGGTGCCTACAGTGGTGTTAAGACTGCCCTGGTGCCTACAGTGTTAAGACTGCCCTGGTGCCTACAGTGTTAAGACTGCCCTGGTGCCTACAGTGTTAAGACTGCCCTGGTGCCTACAGTGTTAAGACTGGCCTGGTGCCTACAGTGTTAAGACTGCCTTGCTGCCAACAGTGTTAAGACTGCCCTGGTGTCTACAGTGTTAAGACTGCCCTGGTGATAACAGTGTTAAGACTGCCCTGGTGCCTACAGTGTTAAGACTGCTCTAGTGCCAACAGTGGTGTTAAGATTGCCCTTGTGCCTACAGTGTTAAGACTGCCCTGGTGCCTACAGTGTTAAGACTGCCCTGGTGCCTACAGTGTTAAGACTGCCCTGGTGCCTACACTGGTGTTAAGACTGCCCTGGTGCCTACAGTGTTAAGACTGCCCTGGTGCCTACAGTGTTAAGACTGCCCTGGTGCCTACAGTGTTAAGACTGCCCTGGTGCCTACAGTGTTAAGACTGCCCTGGTGCCTACAGTGTTAAGACTGCCCTGGTGCCTACAGTGGTGTTAAGACTGCCCTGGTGCCTACAGTGTTAAGACTGCCCTGGTGCCTACAGTGTTAAGACTGCCCTGGTGCCTACAGTGTTAAGACTGCCCTGGTGCCTACAGTGTTAAGACTGCCCTGGTGCCTACAGTGTTAAGACTGCCCTGGTGCCTACAGTGTTAAGACTGCCCTGGTGCCTACAGTGTTAAGACTGCCCTGGTGCCTACAGTGTTAAGACTGCCCTGGTGCCTACAGTGTTAAGACTGCCCTGGTGCCTACAGTGTTAAGACTGCCCTGGTGCCTACAGTGTTAAGACTGCCCTGGTGCCTACAGTGTTAAGACTGCCCTGGTGCCTACAGTGTTAAGACTGCCCTGGTGCCTACAGTGTTAAGACTGCCCTGGTGCCTACAGTGTTAAGACTGCCCTGGTGCCTACAGTGTTAAGACTGCCCTGGTGCCTACAGTGTTAAGACTGCCCTGGTGCCTACAGTGTTAAGACTGCCCTGGTGCCTACAGTGCTAAGACTGCCCTGGTGCCTATAGTGTTAAGACTGCCCTGGTGCCTACAGTGTTATGACTGCCCTGGTGCCTAACGTGGTGTTAAGACTGCCCTGGTGCCTACACTGTTAAGACTGCCCTGGTGCCTACAGCCCTGGTGCCTACAGTGTTAAGACTGCCCTGGTGCCTGCAGTGTTAAGACTGCCCTGGTGCCTACACTGCCCTGGTGTGTTAAGACTGCCCTGGTGCCTACAGTGTTAAGACTGCCCTGGTGCCTACAGTGTTAAGACTGCCCTGGTGCCTACAGTGTGTAAGACTGCCCTGGTGCCTACAGTGTTAAGACTGCCCTGGTGCCTACAGTGTTAAGACTGCCCTGGTGCCTAAGACTGCCCTGGTGCCTAAGACTGCCCTGGTGCCTACAGTGTTAAGACTGCCCTGGTGCCTACAGTGTTAAGACCCCTGGTGCCTACAGTGTTAAGACTGCCCTGGTGCCTACAGTGGTGTTAAGACTGCCCTGGCGCCTACAGTGTTAAGACTGCCCTGCCTACAGTGTTAAGTGCTGGTGCCTACAGTGTTAAGACTGCCCTGGTGCCTACAGTGTTAAGACTGCCCTGGTGCCTACAGTGTTAAGACTGCCCTGGTGCCTACAGTGTTAAGACTGCCCTGGTGCCTACAGTGTTAAGACTGCCCCCTGGTGCCTACAGTGTTAAGACTGCCCTGGTGCCAACAGTGTTAAGACTGCCCTGGTGCCTACAGTGTTAAGACTGCCCTGGTGCCTACAGTGTTAAGACTGCCATGGTGCCTACAGTGTTAAGACTGCCTTGGTGACTGCCCTGGTTCATACAGTGTTAAGACTGCCCTCGTGCCTACAATGTTAAGACCCTCCTGGTGCCTATTATGATGTTAAGACTAACCTGGTGCCTACAGTGGTGTTAAGACTGCCCTGGTGCCTGCAGTGGTGTTAAGACTGCCCTGGTGCCTACCATGATGTTAAGACTGCCCTGGTGCCTACAGTGTTAAACAGTTTTAAGACTTTCCTGGTGCCTACAGTTTTAAGAAGGCCCTGGTGCCTACAGTGTTAAGACTGTCCTGGAGCCTACAGTGTTAAGGCTGGCCTGGTACCTACAGTGCTAAGACTGCCCTGGTGCCTACAGAGTTAAGACTGACCTGGTGCCTACAGTGGTAACAGGAATTTCTCGGTGCCTACAGTGTTAAGACTGGCCTGAGCCTTCAGTGTTAAGATTGCCCTGTGGCCTACAGTGTTAAGACTGCCCTGGTGCCCTACAGTGTTAAGACTGCCCTGGTGCAGTGTGTTAAGACTGCCCTGGTGCCTACAGTGGTGTTAAGACTGCCCTGGTGCCTACAGTGATGTTAAGACTGCCCTGGTGCCTACCGTGATGTTAAGACTGCCCTGGTGCCTACAGTGTTAAGACTGCCCTGGTGCCAACAGTGGTGTTAAAGCTGCCCTGGTGCCTACAGTGTTAAGACTGCCCTGGTGCCTACAGTGTTAAGACTGCCCTGGTGCCTACAGTGTTAAGACTGCCATGGTGCCTACAGAGGTGTGAAGACTGCCCTGGTGCCACCAATTGTGTTAAGACTGCCCTGGTTCCTACAGTGTTAAGGCTGCCCTGGTGCCTACAGTGTTAAGACTGCCCTGGTGCCTACAGTGGTAAGACTGCCCAGGTGCCTACAGTGTAGACTGCCCTGGTGCCTACAGTGTTAAGACTGCCCTGGTGCCTACAGTGTTAAGACTGCCTACTGTGTGCCTAAGTGCCCTGGTGCCTACAGTGTTAAGACTGCCTTTGTGTCTACAGTGTTAAGACTGCCCTGGTGACTACAATAATGTCATGACTGCCCTGGTGCCTACAGTGTTAAGACTGCCCTGGTGCCTACAGTGTTAAGACTGCCCTGGTGCCTACAGTGGTGTTAAGACTGCCCTGGTGCCTACAGTGTTAAGACTGCCCTGGTGCCTACAGTGTTAAGACTGCCCTGGTGCCTACAGTGTTAAGACTGCCCTGGTGCCTACAGGTTAAGACTGCCCTGGTGCCTACAGTGTTAAGACTGCCCTGGTGCCTACAGTGTTAAGACTGCCCTGGTGCCTACAGTGTTAAGACTGCCCTGGTGCCTACAGTGTTAAGACTGCCCTGGTGCCTACAGTGTTAAGACTGCCCTGGTGCCTTGAGTGATAAGACTACCCTAGTGCCTACAATTTTAAGACTGCCCTGGTCCCTACAGTGTTAAGACTACCCTGGTGCTTACAGTGTTAAGACTGCCCTGGTGCCTACAATGTTAAGACTGCCCTGGTGCCTACAGTGTTACTGCCCTGGTGCCTACAGTGTTAAGACTGCCCTGGTGCCTACAGTGTTAAGACTGCCCTGGTGCCTACAGTGTTAAGACTGCCCTGGTGCCTACTGTTAAGACTGCCCTGGTGCCTACAGTGGTGTTAAGACTGCCCTGGTGCCTACAGTGTGTTAAGACTGCCCTGGTGCCTACAGTGTTAAGACTGTGTTAAGACTGCCCTGGTGCCTACAGTGTTAAGACTGCCCTGGTGTTAAGACTGCCCTGGTGCCTACAGTGTTAAGACTGCCCTGGTGCCTACACTGGTGTGCCTACTGCCCTGGTGCCTACAGTGTAGAGACTGCCCTGGTGCCTACAGTGTTAAGACTGCCCTGGTGCCTACAGTGTTAAGACTGCCCTGGTGCCTACAGTGTTAAGACTGTCCTGGTGCCTACAGTGCCTACAGTGTTAAGACTGCCCTGGTGCCAATAGTCTTATGACTGATCTGGTGCCTACAGCGTTAAGATTGTCCTGTTGCCTAAAGTGTTAAGAGTGACCTGGTGCCCACAGTGTTAAGAGTGCTCTGCTGCCTTCAGTGTTAAGAATGCCCTAACACCAACAGTGGTGTTAAGTCTGCCAGGTGCCTACAGTGTTAAGACTGCCCTGGTGCCTACAGTTATAAGACTGCCCTGGTGCTTACAGTGTTATGACTGCCCTGGTGCCTACAGTGTTAAGACTGCCCTGTTGCCTACAGTTATAAGACTGGCCTGTGCCTACAGTGTTACGACTGCCCTGTTGCCTACAGTTATAAGACTGGCCTGGTGCCTACAGTGTTAAGACTGCCCTGATGCCTACAGTGTTAAGACTGCCCTGGTGCCTACAGTGTTAAGACTGCCCTGGTGCCTACAGTGTGTTAAGACTGCCCTGGTGCCTACAGTGTAAGACTAAGACTGACTGCCCTGGTGCCTTCAGTGTTAAGACTGCCCTGGTGCCTACAGTGTTAAGACTGCCCTGGTGCTTACAGTGTTAAGACTGCCCTGGTGCCTACAGTGTTAAGACTGCCCTGTGCCTACAGTGTGCCTACAGTGTTAAGACTGCCCTGGTGCCTACAGTGTTAAGACTGCCTTGGTGCCTACAGTGTTAAGACTGCCCTGGTGCCTACAGTGTTAAGACTGCCCTGGTGCCTACAGTGTTAAGACTGCCCTGGTGCCTACAGTGTTAAGACTGCCCTGGTGCCTACAGTGTTAAGACTGCCCTGGTGCGTACAGTGTTAAGACTGCCCTAGTGCCTACAGTGTTATAACTGCCCGGGTGCCTACAATGGTGTTAAGACTGCCCTGGTGCCTATAGTGTTAAGACTGCCTTTGTTCCTACAGTGTTAAGACTGCCCTGGTGCCTACAGTGTTAAGACTGCCCTGGTGCCTACAGTGTTAAGACTGCCCTGGTGCCTACACAGTGTTAAGACTGCCCTGGTGCCTACAGTGTTAAGACTGCCCTGGTGCCAGTGTTAAGACTGTGGTGTTAAGACTGCCCGGGTGCCTACAGTGTTAAGACTGCCCTGGTGCCTACAGTGTTAAGACTGCCCTGGTGCCTACAGTGTTAAGACTGCCCTGGTGCCTACAGTGTTAAGACTGCCCTGGTGCCTACAGTGGTGTTAAGACTGCCCTGGTGCCTACAGTGTTAAGACTGCCCTGGTGCCTACAGTGTTAAGACTGCCCTGGTGCCTACAGTGTTAAGACTGCCCTGGTGCCTACAAGTGTTAAGACTGCCCTGGTGCCTACAGTGTTAAGACTGCCCTGGTGCCTACAGTGGTGTTAAGACTGCCCTGGTGCCTACAGTGTTAAGACTGCCCTGGTGCCTACAGTGTTAAGACTGCCCTGGTGCCTACAGTGTTAAGACTGCCCTGGTGCCTACAGTGTTAAGACTGCCCTGGTGCCTACAGTGTTAAGACTGCCCTGGTGCCTACAGTGTTAAGACTGCCCTGGTGCCTACAGTGTTAAGACTGCCCTGGTGCCTACAGTGTTAAGACTGCCCTGGTGCCTACAGTGTTAAGACTGCCCTGGTGCCTACAGTGTTAAGACTGCCCTGGTGCCTACAGTGGTGTTAAGACTGCCCTGGTGCCTACAGTGTTAAGACTGCCCTGGTGCCTACAGTGTTAAGACTGCCCTGGTGACCTACAGTGTTAAGACTGCCCTGGTGCCTACAGTGGTGTCAAGACTGCCCTGGTGCCTACAGTGTTAAGACTGCCCTGGTGCCTACAGTGTTAAGACTGCCCTGGTGCCTACAGTGTTAAGACTGCCCTGGTGCCTACAGTGTTAAGACTGCCCTGGTGCCTACAGTGTTAAGACTGCCCTGGTGCCTACAGTGTTAAGACTGCCCTGGTGCCTACAGTGGTGTTAAAACTGCCCTGGTGCCTACAGTGTTAAGACTGCCCTGGTGCCTACAGTGTTAAGACTGCCCTGGTGCCTACAGTGGTGTTAAGACTGCCCTGGTGCCTACAGTGGTGTTAAGACTGCCCTGGTGCCTACAGTGGTGTTAAGACTGCCCTGGTGCCTACAGTGTTAAGACTGCCCTGGTGCCTACAGTGTTAAGACTGCCCTGGTGCCTACAGTGGTGTTAAGACTGCCCTGGTGCCTACAGTGTTAAGACTGCCCTGGTGCCTACAGTGGTGTTAAGACTGCCCTGGTGCCTACAGTGTTAAGACTGCCCTGGTGCCTACAGTGTTAAGACTGCCCTGGTGCCTACAGTGGTGGTGTTAAGACTGCCCTGGTGCCTACAGTGTTAAGACTGCCCTGGTGCCTACAGTGTTAAGACTGCCCTGGTGCCTACAGTGTTAAGACTGCCCTGGTGCCTACAGTGTTAAGACTGCCCTGGTGCCTACAGTGTTAAGACTGCCCTGGTGCCTACAGTGGTGTTAAGACTGCCCTGGTGCCTACAGTGTTAAGACTGCCCTGGTGCCTACAATGGTGTCAAGACTGCCCTGGTGCCTACAGTGTTAAGACTGCCCTGGTGCCTACAGTGTTAAGACTGCCCTGGTGCCTACAGTGGTGTTAAGACTGCCCTGGTGCCTACAGTGTTAAGACTGCCCTGGTGCCTATAGTGTTGTTAAGACTGCCCTGGTGCCTACAGTGTTAAGACTGCCCTGGTGCCTACATGTGTTAAGACTGCCCTGGTGCCTACAGTGTTAAGACTGCCCTGGTGCCTACAGTGTTAAGACTGCCCTGGTGCCTACAGTGTTAAGACTGCCCTGGTGCCTACAGTGTTAAAACTGCCCTGGTGCCTACAGTGTTAAGACTGCCCTGGTGCCTACAGTGTTAAGACTGCCCTGGTGCCTACAGTGTTAAGACTGCCCTGGTGCCTACAGTGTTAAGACTGCCCTGGTGCTTACAGTGCCTACAGTGTGGTAAAACTGCCCTGGTGCCTACAGTGTTAAGACTGCCCTGGTGCCTACAGTGTTAAGACTGCCCCTGGTGCCTACAGTGTGTTAAGACTGCCCTGGTGCCTACATGGTGTTAAGACTGCCCTGGTGCCTACAGTGTTAAGACTGCCCTGGTGCCTACAGTGTTAAGACTGCCCTGGTGCCTACAGTGTTAAGACTGCCCTGGTGCCTACAGTGGTTAAGACTGCCCTGGTGCCTACAGTGTTAAGACTGCCCTGGTGCCTACAGTGTTAAGACTGCCCTGGTGCCTACAGTGTTAAGACTGCCCTGGTGCCTACAGTGTTGTTAAGACTGCCCTGGTGCCTACAGTGTTAAGACTGCCCTGGTGCCTACAGTGTTAAGACTGCCCTGGTGCCTACAGTGTTAAGACTGCCCTGGTGCCTACAGTGTTAAGACTGCCCTGGTGCCTACAGTGTTAAGACTGACCTGGTGCCTACAGTATTAAGACTGCCCTGGTGCCTACAGTGTTAAGACTGCCCTGGTGCCTACAGTGTTAAGACTGCCCTGGTGCCTACAGTGTTAAGACTGCCCTGGTGCCTACAGTGTTAAGACTGCCCTGGTGCCTACAGTGTTAAGACTGCCCTGGTGCCTACAGTGGTGTTAAGACTGCCCTGGTGCCTACAGTGTTAAGACTGCCCTGGTGCCTACAGTGTTAAGACTGCCCTGGTGCCTACAGTGTTAAGACTGCCCTGGTGCCTACAGTGTTAAGACTGCCCTGGTGCCTACAATGGTGTTAAGACTGCCCTGGTGCCTACAGTGTTAAGACTGCCCTGGTGCCTACAGTGTTAAGACTGCCCTGGTGCCTACAGTGTTAAGACTGCCCTGGTGCCTACAGTGTTAAGACTGCCCTGGTGCCTACAGTGTAAAGACTGCCCTGGTGCCTACAGTGTTAAGACTGCCCTGGTGCCTACAGTGGTGTCAAGACTGCCCTGGTGCCTACAGTGTTAAGACTGCCCTGGTGCCTACAGTGTCAAGACTGCCCTGGTGCCTACAGTGTTAAGACTGCCCTGGTGCCTACAGTGTTAAGACTGCCCTGGTGCCTACAGTGTTAAGACTGCCCTGGTGCCTACAGTGTTAAGACTGCCCTGGTGCCTATAGTGTTAAGACTGCCCTGGTGCCTACAGTGGTGTTAAGACTGCCCTGGTGCCTACAGTGTTAAGATTCTCCTCGTGCCTACAGTGTTAAGACTGCCCTGGTGCCTACAGTGGTGTTAAAACTGCCCTGGTGCCTACAGTGTTAAGACTGCCCTGGTGCCTACAGTGTTAAGACTGCCCTGGTGCCTACAGTGTTAAGACTGCCCTAGTGCCTGCAGTGTTAAGACTGCCCTGGTGCCTACAGTGGTGTTAAGACTGCCCTGGTGCCTACAGTGTTAAGACTGCCCTGGTGCCTACAATGGTGTTAAAACTGCCCTGGTGCCTACAGTGTTAAGACTGTACTTGTGCCTACAGTGTTAAGACTGCCTTGGTGCCTATAGTGGTGTTAAGACTGCACTGGTGCCTACAGTGGTGTTAAGACTGCCCTGGTGCCTACAGTGTTAAGACTGCCCTGGAGCCTACAATGTTAAGACTGCCCTGGTGCCTAGAGTGTTAAGACTGCCCCGTTGCGTTCAGTGTTAAGACGGCCCTGGTGCCTACAGTGTTAAGACTGCCCTGGTGCCTACAATGTTAAGACTGCCCTGGTGCCTACAGTGGTGTTAAAATTGCCCTGGTGCCAAGAGTGTTAAGACTGCCCTGGTGCCTACAGTGTTAAGACTGCCCTAGAGCCTACAGTGGTGTTAAAACTACCCTGGTGCTTACAGTGTTAAGACTGCCCTGGTGCGTTCAGTGTTAAGACGGCCCTGGTGCCTACAGTGTTAAGACTGCCCTGGTGCCTACAGTGTTAAGACTGCCCAGGTGCCTACAGTTTTAAGACTGCCCTGGTGCCTACAGTGTAAAGACTGCCCTGGTGCCTACAGTGTTAAGACTGCCTTGGTGCCTACAGTGTTAAGACTGCACTGGTGCCTACAGTGTTAAGACTGCCCTGGTGCCTACAGTGTTAAGATTGCCCTGGTGCCTACAGTGGTGTTAAGACTGCACTGGTGCCTACAGTGTTAAGATTGCCCTGGTGCCTTCAGTGTTAAGACTACCCTGGTGCCTACAATGGTGTTAATTCTGCCCTGGGTCCTACAATGGTGTTAAGACTGTCTTGGTGCCTACAGTGTTAAGATTGCCCTGGTGCCTACAGTGGTGTCAAGACTGCCCTGGTGCCTACAGTGTTAAGACTGCCCTGGTGCCTACAGTGTTAAGTCTGCCCTTGTTCCTACAGTAATAAGACTGCCCTAGCCTTCAAGCCTTCAAGGTCGCCCACAATCTGCACATCTTGGTGACTATTTAGTAGCGACAGCAGTTGATTCCCGTTACCGTTACTGAAGCGAGAGCCACCAATGTCCTTGTGTCTAGCATTGTAGTCACCAAGAATGATGGTGGGTTCTGCTTGAGCGCAGGCCGGAAGATCAATATAATTTACCTTTCCTGTTGGAGCATATAGATTAAATACATTGAGGACAGAGTTGCCCACATAGATCCTCACTCCATGATACTGTTGACCCTCATTTTGTTTTTCTAGAAGAAGTTGATGGGGTAGGGATTGTTTGATGTATAGAATGAAAAAGAGTTACTGGATATGAAGCTGTAAGAAAAAATGAGACAATTTCGGGGGTGAGGATCTTGCGGGAACTCTGCACTCCTGGAGACATACAATATCGATGTGTTCAGTTGTTACTTTGTGATATAAATCACAGAACATTCTTTTGATGGACGCAATGTTCCAGCTAAGATGGATAACTTAGTTATCTGTGCATTTAAAGATAGCATTATATATATATATATATATATATATATATATATATATATATATATATATATATATATATATATATATATATATATATATATATATATATATATATATATATATATATATATATATATATATATATATATATATATATATATAAGTCCAGAACCGGGGATTGGCCACAGTCATCACCCCCGGGTGGCAGGTTCGTGGCACTTAATGTGCAGCAGGTTGATCAGGAAGCTTGTGTCTGACTCTCTGGTGCACTTGGTGGTTGTCAAAGCTCAACGCCTTAAGCCATATTAATGCTCTGTCCACAGAGCAATCTCTCTCTTAAATCATATACACTGATGGTTCCCTACACCGCACCACGGGTGCAGCTGGAAGACCAGTTGTTCTGACAATGGGCGATGGCTTATACTTTGAGTGGGGAGTCCGTATAAACAACTGGGCCTCTACCCTTCAGACCGAACTATTTGCCTTGATCCTTGCACTGAAATGTGTACAAGTCTCCAAACTTGATACATTAATTGTAAGTGACTCCTTATCATCCTTAATTGTTCTCAACTCTTTAAAGCATAACTGTAACATGCACTTTGTCTGGAGCTAGACACAAATACAACAAAATTTTTATTGATGGTAACAAATTCCATTTCATGTAGATTCCATCTCATGTTGACCTCGGAATGCATAAAAGAGCTGATGAGTTAGTCAAAGAATCTGCCTTTAAAGGAGAAATTGAGTATAACCTTGGATTGTCAATAAGCAATCTGGGAGCAATAGTACACCGAGAACTTCAACAAAATCTTGTAGATCTGAGGCAAAGTGAAATCGACACCAGTAATTCTATCTATCATCATATTATCATGCAAGAGGAGCCACACATCTATGGTTCATCCAATAAAATCAGCAGATTTCTAGATGTTACTACTGCTCGGCTTAGACTCGGTTACAAGTATCTCTGGGAATTCTCATTATCTGCTGATGTAGACCTGACCAAATGTAAACTGTGTCAACAAAATTATTCGCACGTCCTCCGTCACTATGTGATGGAGTGTGAAAATATACGTGAATTTAGAGACAATTCTATAACAAATGTTCAACAGATGTGTAAATATTTCATTCAAAATGATCTGCTACCAGAAATATTAGCCAAATATCCCCAGTTTGCTAACTGTAGGTAGTAACTAAGTGATTGTAACCTTTCCACCGCTGCCCACTGGATGCGGTGGGGGGGGGGGGGCGGTGTGCAGGACAAACATATAAATTGTGACACTAGCTCTCCACATATGTCAGTTGCTTAATTTAGAAACTGTACTTGTGGTCAGTCTCGAGCCCATTGTTGATGTAACGAAGTGCTTTGAATTTTGTAACTAGCTCATCAAGATTGTAACTTGCTTAGCTAAATGAATTGTGAGGTTCAGTCCCTGAGTCCATTATGTGCCTCTGTAACCCTTTCCACTACCACCCACAGGATGGGTATGGGGTGCATAATAAATGAACTAAGCTAACTATATAAACCCCATATTTTTTTTTAGAACAGTGACGTTTCACACATTTAACCAAAAAAAATCCTCAAATTGCACACTATTGAATAATATTATTACCAAAAAATAGATAAAGAACTGTTCACATACACATAAATAATAATGTAAAAATGTATATGGGGGCAGCCCCGCCACACTCAGCTGTCGCCCGCTAGGCTGACCTTGGACTCTTGTTCTGTGTACATAAAGACACGACGCTTGTGGTGTGGTGCTTGAAGGAGGTCTCTGGTGGCGGGAGATGGTGGGTGTGTCAGGACGGTGGGCGTGTGGTGCTTGAAGGAGGTCTCTGGTGGCGGGAGATGGTGGGTGTGTCTGGACGGTGGGCGTGTGGTGCTTGAAGGAGGTCTCTGGTGGCGGGAGATGGTGGGTGTGTCAGGACGGTGTGCGTGTGGTGCTTGAAGGAGGTCTCTGGTGGCGGGTGATGGTGGGTGTGTCTGGACGGTGGGCGTGTGGTGCTTGAAGGAGGTCTCTGGTGGCGGGAGATGGTGGGTGTGTCTGGACGGTGGGCGTGTGGTGCTTGAAGGAGGTCTCTGGTGGCGGGAGATGGTGGGTGTGTCTGGACGGTGGGTGTGTGGTGCTTGAAGGAGGTCTCTGGTGGCGGGAGATGGTGGGTGTGTCAGGACGGTGGGCGTGTGGTGCTTGAAGGAGGTCTCTGGTGGCGGGAGATGGTGGGTGTGTCTGGACGGTGGGCGTGTGGTGCTTGAAGGAGGTCTCTGGTGGCGGGTGATGGTGGGTGTGTCTGGACGGTGGGCGTGTGGTGCTTGAAGGAGGTCTCTGGTGGCGGGTGATGGTGGGTGTGTCTGGACGGTGGGCGTGTGGTGCTTGAAGGAGGTCTCTGGTGGCGGGAGATGGTGGGTGTGTCTGGACGGTGGGTGTGTGGTGCTTGAAGGAGGTCTCTGGTGGCGGGAGATGGTGGGTGTGTCAGGACGGTGGGCGTGTGGTGCTTGAAGGAGGTCTCTGGTGGCGGGAGATGGTGGGTGTGTCTGGACGGTGGGCGTGTGGTGCTTGAAGGAGGTCTCTGGTGGCGGGAGATGGTGGGTGTGTCTGGACGGTGGGCGTGTGGTGCTTGAAGGAGGTCTCTGGTGGCGGGAGATGGTGGGTGTGTCTGGACGGTGGGCGTGTGGTGCTTGAAGGAGGTCTCTGGTGGCGGGAGATGGTGGGTGTGTCTGGACGGTGGGCGTGTGGTGCTTGAAGGAGGTCTCTGGTGGCGGGAGATGGTGGGTGTGTCTGGACGGTGGGCGTGTGGTGCTTGAAGGAGGTCTCTGGTGGCGGGAGATGGTGGGTGTGTCTGGACGGTGGGCGTGTGGTGCTTGAAGGAGGTCTCTGGTGGCGGGAGATGGTGGGTGTGTCTGGACGGTGGGCGTGTGGTGCTTGAAGGAGGTCTCTGGTGGCGGGTGATGGTGGGTGTGTCTGGACGGGTGCATCATGTTGTGTCCTGCTGCCGCTGTGCACCATTGCTTGTGTGTTGCTCAAGCTTCCTACATTGTTTCTCTCTCTCAATTCCGTTTCTTTGATGCCTTGATACACACTGTCAAGTTACCTGTAAGGAGGCTCAATTCGGCCAGCCTGATTCTTATCCGCATACACTTCTTGATGTATGCAATTATAGACTGCTATTTTCTTCAATATTATATCTTTCATATTCCCACGGCTGAGACATTCCGTCAACTTTTTCACTTTTCTTATTATATAGATTCAGTAAAACCCTTCATTAATTCATTAAGAATCTGAAGAATGAGATTCTTCATTAAGACTCGTGGGTGCACTTACCTGCCTGTGCTATCTCCTGCAAACACTGGACAACTTCTGTAGAAAGATGTGTGCTGAGGATCTGATCTTCCAAACCTAAGAAAGCCTCAGCATTTTCTCCACAGACATAAACTGAACTACCAGTTCGTGAGAATGTTGCCCAAGTCCCATTGTTCAAGGGCAGGAGAGGAATTCCCTCAAGATCGCTATAATTCTCGTCTGAGATGGCATACTCCAGCAGGTGAGCTCGATTCCAGTTTCCTCTGATTGACTTCAATGTTCTCAGGTTATTCCTCAACACTTGGGGAGTCACTGTTGCCGGGGAAGACTCTGAAATTATTAAAAACTTAATTAGAAATTTGTATTGAACATGTACGTCTATATGTACATTGTGTACATATTTATCCACATAAACAAAATTAAGAAACACCATAAATATATATTTAATGGTTCCGGAAGTACAGTCGGGTTCGCTCTCGACTCACAATCGAGAATTCCGTGTTCGAAACCCGCGTGGGACAGAAATGGTTGTGCATGATTCCTGTCACCTCTTGCCCCTGTCCACCTACCAGTAAGTAGGTACTCAGGAGTCAGTCAGGTTGTTGTGGGATGCATCCTGGGGGGGGGGTCAGTATATTAACCCATGTGTCATCTTTATGTACAGGCTCACTCATGTTCCTCTTTATGTACAGGCTCACTCATGTTCCTCTTTATGTACAGGCTCACTCGTGTTCTTCTTTATGTACAGGCTCACTCATGTTCCTCTTTATGTACAGGCTCACTCATGTTCCTCTTTATGTACAGGCTCACTCATGTTCCTCTTTATGTACAGGCTCACTCATGGTCCTCTTTATGTACAGGCTCACTCATGTTCCTCTTTATGTACAGGCTCACTCATGTTCCTCTTTATGTACAGGCTCACTCATGGTCCTCTTTATGTACAGGCTCACTCATGTTCTTCTTTATGTACAGGCTCACTCATGTTCTTCTTTATGTACAGGCTCACTCATGGTCCTCTTTATGTACAGGCTCACTCATGTTCTTCTTTATGTACAGGCTCACTCATGGTCCTCTTTATGTACAGGCTCACTCATGTTCTTCTTTATGTACAGGCTCACTCATGTTCTTCTTTATGTACAGGCTCACTCATGTTCTTCTTTATGTACAGGCTCACTCATGGTCCTCTTTATGTACAGGCTCACTCATGTTCTTCTTTATGTACAGGCTCACTCATGGTCCTCTTTATGTACAGGCTCACTCATGTTCTTCTTTATGTACAGGCTCACTCATGTTCTTCTTTATGTACAGGCTCACTCATGTTCTTCTTTATGTACAGGCTCACTCATGGTCCTCTTTATGTACAGGCTCACTCATGTTCTTCTTTATGTACAGGCTCACTCATGGTCCTCTTTATGTACAGGCTCACTCATGTTCTTCTTTATGTACAGGCTCACTCATGTTCTTCTTTATGTACAGTCACTCATGTTCCTCCTTATTTTCGAACCTACTCATGTGTTTCTTTACAATAAAATAATAATGCTTTACTTAAGCTAAAGTCCAAACATACATGAGATACAACAGTGGAGGATTCATAGGTAAGACAAGTGCATTGTATGCCCAAAATATGCAGTGCATTTTGGGCATTATATGTATAATAAAAGAAATAGTTAATGGGGAAGCTCATAACACTATATGAGATCAGATAACTTTTATGAATTGAAGAAGAAATTAAAAAAAAGTAAAATATTTTAAGTGCCCTCTTTATATGCAAGCCTACTCATGTACAGTACCCAGTCATGTACCCCCTGTATATGCAAGCCTACTCATGTACAGTACCCAGTCATGTACCCCCTGTATATGCAAGCCTACTCATGTACAGTACCCAGTCATGTACCCCCTGTATATGCAAGCCTACTCATGTACAGTACCCAGTCATGTACCCCCTGTATATGCAAGCCTACTCATGTACAGTACCCAGTCATGTACCCCCTGTATATGCAAGCCTACTCATGTACAGTACCCAGTCATGTACCCCCTGTATATGCAAGCCTACTCATGTACAGTACCCAGTCATGTACCCCCTGTATATGCAAGCCTACTCATGTACAATACCCAGTCATGTCACTTCATATTCATCTTTAGATTCAAGCCTGCTCATGTGCCCCATTTATTCACATGCCCACTCATGTGTCGTCTTTATGCTGTGGTCCCAATATTAATAAACACAAATTTAGACAAACTGTGAAAGAATTCATGTGCATTAGGTGAAAAATATTTTTTCTTGCACATGAGCAGCACATAATTGATGTCAAATGCTCAAGAGAAAATTAATGTAGTCCAAATATACAATCAATTACTATTTGAAATTATATATATTGTAGCTTAATTAGCGTTGGGTTCTCTCTTTAAAACTAAATATTATGTGTTATTTTGAAGGAGAGTTCTGTCTATCCTAAAGTGATACTCATGATTCGTGATTTTAAAGACTTCAATTTTAAGATTTGCCAGAAATGCTTATATTTAATTTTTTTTTTTATTTGCTGCCCATTTGTTTGTGATACCATAACTTTTTATCGAAAATAAACAATTAAAAATACAATTAGGCTTTTAATTGGGGAACTTACCAACTGAATCAAGTGAGGTGAGGATAGTTCTAGGCACAGAAGCAAGAGGTAATTTTTGCTCTATGAGGAAGTCTTTGACAGTGGTGTAGACATGCGGTGGACAGGAGGTCAGGCACTCATATGTTAGAACTTCCTCTGGCCTCATCATACAGCCTTCTGCCTGTTCAAAAGAGAATACAATGAATATATTGTAAACCATTAGGGTGAATCACATAAAAGCCTCAAGAGGTTTATCTCCAGCATTACATTGCTCTACAGCAGATAATTGCAACTCTGAATCTTCCCTGATTTTCTAAAAAATGGAAGTGATCCCTACTCCTCATCTAGCTCTACTCCTCTGAAGCTCTTCTCTTATCTAGCAAAACATAATATACATAGTTCTTGCCAAAATTGGTTTAGACTCCCATAAAATCACCAGTGATGCACTGATTAGTATGATTAACTTGATATATGCAGCTCTTTACGAAAGTTCAGAAGGTCAATAAACAAACCCTGCTACGTTTATTTGTTGATTTTCGAAAGGCTTCTGACACCGCTAACCATAATAACCTTTTTATTACACAGTAACACAATGGAGTCAGAGGTCACTGCCTCTAATACCTACAATCTTACCTTAGTGACAGACTCAAGTATGTCTCTGTGAATGACGCTACTTCTCCCACCGTACAAACTAACATTGGTGTTCCACAGGGTAGTGTACCTGGTCCTTTCCTCCTTCTCAATTACATCAATAACCTTCCTAATGCCTCTCAACACCACAAGCCAACTCTGTCTGCTGATGACACTACCTTCATTTTCTCCAGTCCCAATCCTCTTATTGTGAATGACATAGTGAATACTGAATTCATAAAAGTTCATCTTTGGCTAACAGCTAACAAACTTATAAACAAATATATATATATATATATATATATATATATATATATATATATATATATATATATATATATATATATATATATATATATATATATATATATTTTATATAATGGAAGGGAGTACCACCTCTAGCTGGAAGAAGGGGGACCCATAGCCTCGGAGGAAACCACGCATAACGCATTAGAGGGAATGTTTAGATCCCCTCCAATACAGTTTCTGTGTGCTTTTCTCCTACCACCCCCTTACTTTTTTATTTTTTGTGCTTTATTATGCATTTGATGGTTACAAGATATACATGGGTTGATACAAAAATAATAATGCAAAAAGGATGCTTAAAGGTTATGGATCTCTTGAAAAACACAACAATGGGAAACATTGATGAATGTCACAGACGGGTTCGATCATTGTTGCAAGTCAAACACTTCTTCGAATTCCTCTGAAGTTGGACTAGTGCCCAAGACGCAACAGGCATTTCCCCTCTGAATCGCAACACTGAGGCGCTGGAACAAGAAACTTTTTGCTCTCTGGTCTTTTGTAGCGCTGATCAATTTGTCCCCCAATTCCTTCAGGAACTTCAATGCACATTTTCCCCACGAACCGAGGGTCTCCGAGCCGATCGGAACAAAGCTGTAGCAGTGTGCTAGACCTCTGTATTTAATAATTTTCTGCGATTCCCTGAAAGAAGCAGCACCACCGCTTTCACGTGTGCTGTAGAGGAGGTAGGTACTGGCCAGTGTGGCAGCGCACGTGTAGTCCCATACCACTTGCTTACTATCCTTCCAAGGTAGCAAGGTGACCCCATCAGGGCGCTTCTGAGGGTTGTTAGGTCTGGATAAGTGTGGTTCTCTTTGTGCCGGGCAGCGGGCTGTGGCGAGGCTCCTCTTGATGATGTCGTTGACTTCATCATGTCTTGCAATTTTACCCTGTGATTTACGACATACCAGACCATGACGACCATATTGGTCTGCCATCGCAGTTCCGCAGATGCACCTATGTTCGGTGAGGATGGGGGCGGCAAGGCGAAGGGCAACTCCAATGCGGAGAGCGTCATGACTGAGGCGAGTTCCCAGGGCTGCATTGGGCACAGCAAATAAAAAATCCCCGGCGTAGGGTGCTGTTACCGCTAGGAGGCGGGCTTTGTTTTCAGCATCAGCGTTGTCAATCATTGCTGTGACAGTCTTTTCCATTATGGGGCTATCCCAGTGGGCCTGCTTGTGGTCTTTTGGGACTTGTGGTCGGGGTTGAGGGTGTGCAATGGTGTCCCATTGTCTGGCTGCTTCGATGAACGTTTATCATGAGTTCCTGCTGTCTCTCTCATACGCTCTGGTAGGATTTGCCCTACCAATTCGTTGGCTGCTGTACATGAGGATAAGAATGCTGGAAGTGCTACCTCAGTTGCCTTTCGTATGCCTATCCCTCCAAATCTCACTGGTAGTGTTGCTTGGTCCCACTGACTGTCATCTAAATCTAGGTTTAGCGCCTTCCTGAATATTGACCTGAGGAGCTCATCATATTGATTTAGAAGTGGGTTGCCAAAAGTTGGTGCACACCTTAAGAAGTATGTTAGCCTGGGCAAGGTAAGGCACTTTGTGAGAAGGTAGAGGGCATCGTGGGAGTCCAAGTCCCCAATTCTCTCTTCCATCCTCTTTAGGTCTCTAAACTTTTCGTCACGGACTGCAGCAATGGCATTGTGGCCCAGAGGTGCTCCGAGTAGTGTGCTGTCGGTAGGTTTAACGACTGAGGCTTCTGGTAGAACTGATTTCACTGCTCTAATGATTACTTCACTGGATGCAATAATTTCGCACTTGGTGGGGTTAAGAACGAGACCCATGGACTCCCTCCGTGTCTTCACCAGCTGTAGGTCTTCTAGCAGGGAATCTTGTGTGCCTGCCAGAGTGCCATCATCCAGGAACCAGATGTTGAGCTCACTGGACAGTCTGGTTGTAATTTCTCGAACCGCTATGCAAAAGAGGAACGGTGCAAGTGGGTCACCCTGTTGAATTCCCTCTGCTGAGGTGACTTCATGTTTGCCAAACATAAGGGTTGAGTCTTTGCTGTAGCCTGCTGACACAAACGGGAGAATGCTTGGGCAATGTTCCTGGACTGCAGTGAGGATTGCTTCCCTTTTGACCGAGTTGAAAGCGTTTTTAAAATCTAATTTTACTACTGCCTGGTCTTCAGTAAGAGAGCTAATGTAGGTTCGTGCAGCATGAGCCGCTGCTTCACAGCCTTGGGGGACTCCAAACCCCAGCTGGTTGGGTTGCAGCATGGTGGCTGCTTCCATTCGGATACTTCTGACAGCAGCCCTTGCAACTAGGCGGCGAAGGGTATTACCAACGGCAATGGGTCTGATCCCTCCCCCCTTCTTTTTCAGGGCACATAGGGATGCACCAAAGAAGAATGGTTTGATTTCATCAGGGATTAACCCGAAGAGGCAGTTGTTGACAAACGTTGTGATTTCTGTCAGGAGCGCTTCTGCAGCTGGGCCAAGAAAAGGGTTCACCATTTCCTTCACATGTTGAGGTCTTACCCCTGTGTAGCCTCCTGAGGAGCCCGGGGGAAATGAAACGATAGCTTTATAAACCTCTGACTCCCGGAGGACGAGAGGTTCCTGGTTAGGGGCGAGCCTGACCTGTGGGGGAGGTCCACCTACGGCCCTGAGGGGGTGTTTTTCTCTCAGTGCTTGGGCTGTGGTTTCATCCCTGGGCAAAATTTTGTCCTCACTTGTGATCAACCTGAGTGCCCCGACTGTATTGCCCTCTTCAATTTTCTTGCTGACTTGGGTACCTAATTTTCTGTTGTCGCTGATTGTCGTACTTGGTCTGCCTCAGCGGTGTTTGGTGTGTTTGGGGAGGCGGACTAGGTTGTCAGCCCTAGGAAAATCCCTAATTTCTTTATTGACGGATGAGGCCAGTGTCTTGCCTCCTCTGTCTGGTACACCTAAGCATGCATTGCCAAAAAGTAACAGATTGTGCCAGGCTTTGATGGTATCAGGTGCATCAAGGTTATTTGACCCTCTGTTGACTTTTGCGATGAGGTCCATGTATTTCCCGGCAGCAAATGGGCGAGAGGCCTTTGGGATGTGGGTGAGTGTCCTGGTTGACGTTGCTTTAATTGCCTCTAGCAGGTCGTCTGTTGCAATGTAATCTGTTGCGATTTGTACTGGTGCAACAGGCTCCTGAGTGCTGCCTCCTCCCACGGGAGGCCTCCCTGACCCAGGACAGTCACCATGCTGGCGTATGACTCTGGAGACAGAGTTGATGCTGATGTTGCTCCCACAAACACTGCATGTGCCTCTCCTTTGATTGGCTTCGGGAGGGGTGAGCTGGCTGGTAGCGGCTTCTTCTGCCATCCCCTTAGGTAAAGTGACTGTCACCTTGCACTGGAGTATTTGTCTCTCCCTCCTGGCTGGGGGGGACGAGGTTGTCCCCTATACTATGCGTCATGTCTGGGCAGATGTCTGGGGTGGGTGGGCTCGTGGAGGTGGTGGGTGGGGGTTGGGAGGCTGCGCTGGCCCGGTCTGGGAGGGGGGCCGGGGAGGGGAAGGCGCGACCACCTGATCGTGGGAGGTGGGGGCGGGGAGCGGAAGACACTGCACCTCACGGAGGGGGGGGGGGAGACACTACACAAGTGGAGCGGGCGAGCGGGAGACACTACACTCACTGGGGGGGAGGCACTACACTCAGGGGGTGGGGGGAGGGTTGATGTGGCACGTAACACTTGGATAATTTCCTTTTGTCACTAAACACTGGTGAATGTGTCCTGGCTCACTGGGTGTGGTGCTCTCAACACGATACTCACAATGGTCCAGTCACCACAGGACTGGACACAACTTATCTTTTTCAAGCACTTATTGGCACACTGGTGACCCAGTCTCTTGACCCCACCACATGTGTCCTTCCACCCTTGCCTGGTGAGGGAGCCTTAGGGCGTGTGACGTGTGTGGGCGTGGGGTGACGGTGGGCGTGGGGTGGCGGTGGGCGTAGGGTTGCGTGGGGTGACGGTGGGCGTGGGGTGGCGGTGGGCGTAGGGTTGCGTGGGGTGACGGTGGGCGTGGGGTGGCGGTGGGCGTAGGGTTGCGTGGGGTGACGGTGGGCGTAGGGTTGCGTGGGGTGACGGTGGGCGTGGGGTGACGGTGGGCGTGGGGTGGCGGTGGGCGTAGGGTTGCGTGGGGTGGCGGTGGGCGTAGGGTTGCGTGGGGTGACAGTGGGCGTGGGGTGGACGATGGTCGTCGGGTCAGCCGCCGGGAGAGGGTAGCTGGGTGGGCTGGCGAGGCCTGTGGGAGGCTAGGGAGAGGGGGGGGGGAGGTGTCCTGGTCACACACAATTAACACAAAGTTTCACAGGTGCATTATGTTTATCACTACAAACTCACCGTTCATCTGAAAAGACGCACACATTCACTTATAAGTCTGCTGGAATACAAGCAGGTTTGTGAGCCTCCCCTTCACTCCCCCCCCCCTCCACATGAGGCCTCCTCCCCGCCAGGAGGCTGTTGTTTATGGAGACACTGAGATAACGCTCAGCCAGGACTGTGTCCTTCCCCTCCCTAGCACGCCTCCCGCCAAGACAACACACCTTTTACAGTTGATTCTGTTGATTATACAGTTGAGTTGATTATATATATATATATATATATATATATATATATATATATATATATATATATATATATATATATATATATATATATATATATATATATATATATATATATATATTGTGACGAGATAAGTAGGATAGTATTGCAGTCTCTCTAGGACGATGGAATGCCAGTCACATAAATTAACAAAAAGAAAAAAAGAAAAAAGTTAGACGTCAAGTTGATCTTCACTGTGTGACAACTGTAGGATAAAGCACAAAAGTGGAAAAACATTTAAAATAGTTTACTTAAATAAATGACAAACAATAACATGAAAATATAAATAATATCCAAAACTTGGCTATATTCTAAGTATGCAAAATGAACAAGACAAACAAACAATCAAATTTACGTTACGTTAATGTGCAAATAATATATATGGTGCGGGAATACTGTGAGCCAAGCTGAATAAATCGGTTACCACACCGAGATGTGTCAACATCTCGTATCAACGTCAGATGTGTCAACATCTTCAGTTGCCTGCAGGAATGGCTCAAGACTCTTAATCATGAGCGATTTCAACCATGGAAAGATAGACTGAGCGAATATGGACCCACATGGTGGTGCAGATACGTGGAGAGCTAAACTCTTGTAAGTGGCAACAAGGAACTTTCTGAGCCAGCATGTCAAGAACCCACAAGAGTGAGAGGCAATGATGAACCAGTTAGACTCGACTTGATATTCACCCTGAATGAGTCAGAAATAAGGGAAGTCAAAGTTGAAGCCCTCCAAAAAATGAGTGACCACAGTGTACTGACTTTTGAGTACTTGGTGGAGGTAGGGATAACCTATCCAAGGATGGGATCGGAGAGAAAAAGACTGAATTACCGAAGAGGAAAATACATGACGAGATGAGGAACTTCCTCGGGGAAATACCATGATAAACAGAACTTACAGACGAGAATGTGCAGGTCATGATGGATTTTGTCACCCAAAAGTGCCAGGAAGCTGCAGACAGGGTTATCCCCGTCCAAAAGGAGAAAAACTAAAAACAACAGAAAAACCCATGGTTCAACCAGGAATGTAAGGTAGCGAAGCAACTGAATAAAAGAACATGGAGAAACTACAGAAATAACAGAACACCGGAGAGTAGTGAGAGATACCAGAGGGCCAGAAATGAGTACCTCAGAGTGAGGAGGGAAGCACAGAGACAGTTTGAAAATGACATCGCGTGTAAAGCCAAGACCCAACCAAAACTGCTCCACAGCCACATAAGGAGGAAAACCGCAGTGAAGGAACAAGTGATGAAACTGCGAAAAGGGGAGAACAGATACACAGAGAATGACAAGGAGGTGTGTGAAGAACTCAACAAGAGATTCCAGGAGGTCTTTACAATAGAACAAGGAGAAGCCCCTGCACTAAATGAGGAGGCGGCAAACCAAGCAACCTTGGAGAAATATGACCTCACCAGTGATGAGGTCAAAAAGGTGTCTGCTGGAGCTGGATGTGACAAAGGCTGTTGGGCCTGACAGAATCTCACCATGGATACTAAAGGAAGGTGCAGAAGCACTAAGTGTGACACTCTCTATGGTGTATAACAGGTCACTGGAAACAGGAGACTTACCAGAAAGTTGGAAGACAGCTAACGTGGTCCCAATATACAAGAAGGGTGACAGGCAAGAGGCACTGAACTACAGGCCAGTTTCCTTAACTTGTATTCCATGCAAGGTGATGGAGAAGATCGTGAGGAAAAGGCTTGTAGAACATCTGGAGGGAAATAACTTTGTAACGCACCACCAACATGGGTTCAGAGATGGCAAATCGTGCCCCACAAGTTTAATAGAATTTTATGACCAGGCAACAAAAATTAGGCAGGAAAGAGAAGGGTGGGCCGACTGCATTTTCCTGGACTGCCAGAAAGCCTTTGACACAGTACCCCATAAAACGCTGTTAAGAAAGTTGGAGCAACAGGCAGGAGTAAAAGGGAAGGTGCTCCAGTGGATAAGGGAGTACTTAAGCAACAGCAAACAGCGAGTAACGGTGAGGGGGGAGAAATCAGAGTGGCGAGATGTCACCAGCAGAGTCCCACAGGGCTCAGTATTTAGACCCATCCTGTTTCTAACATATGTAAACGATTTTCTGGAGGGTATAGACTCATTCCTCTCAATGCTTGCTGATGATGCAAAAATTATGAGAAGAATCAAGACGGATGAAGATAGACAGAGACTACAGGATGACCTGGATAAACTGGAAGAATGTCTAGAAAATGACTGCTAAAGTTCAACTCTGGAAAGTGTAAGGTGATGAAATTAGGCGAAGGGAGCAGGAGGCTGAACACAAGGTATCATCTGGGAGGTGAAATCCTGCAAGAGTCAAATAGAGAGAAGGATCTGGGGGTTGATATCACACCGAGCCTGTCCCCAGAGGCCCAAATCAAAAGAATATCATCAGTGGCATATGCTAGACTGGCCAGCATAAGAACTGCCTTCAGAAACTTGTGTAAGGAATCTTTCAGAACCCTGTATACCACTTATGTAACACCAATCCTGGAGTATGCAGCTCCAGCCTGGAGTCCATACCTAGTTAAACACAAAACAAAGTTAGAGAAGATTCAGCGGTATGCCACCATGCTCGTCCCGGAATTGAGAGGAATGAGCTACGAGGAAAGGCTAAAGACGCTGAACCTCACGTCCCTGAAAAACAGAAGAGTAAGGGGAGACATGTTCACCACCTACAAAATTCTCAGGGGAATTGACAGGGTGGACAAAGACGAACTCTTCAGCACGAGTGGGACACGAACAAGGGGACACAGGTGGAAACTTAGTACCCGGATGAGCCACAGAGACGTTAGAAAGAATTTTTTCAGTGTCAGAGTAGTTAATAAATGGAATGCATTAGGAAGTGATATGGTGGAGGCTGACTCCATACTGTTACGGTGCCCTCTCCTATTTCTTTCTTTTGCCTGCTTTAAGAGTCATATCAACTCTCCCTTCTGTTTCTCTGAGGTACAGGAAGTCTATTGATATATGTGGCGACCAGACCGGCTGCTAGTTAAGGGAGAAAGTTACATTATAAGTTGTAAGTAAGGGGAAATTGGCGCCCTGATATTAAATGAAAGAGTATCCCCTACTGCAGATATGACGTTTTGGAAGGGACGCTAGAGTAGTGGAAGTTAGGCCATAACGTGTCCGTTTTGCTTTTTTTGAGGGACACGTTATGGCCTCATGTGTTTTCGTTACAAATGGCGAGGGACACGTTATGGCCTAGGTGTTTTTTTGTTACAAATGGCGAGGGACACGTTATGGCCTAAGTGTTTTTTTGTTACAAATGGCGAGGGACACTTTATGGCCTAGGTGTTTTTTGTTACAAATGGTGAGGGACACGTTATGGCCTAGGTGTTTTTTGTTACAAATGGCGAGGGACACTTTATGGCCTAGGTGTTTTTTGTTACAAATGGTGAGGGACACGTTATGGCCCCATGTTTTTTCGTTACCCCGGTGAGATTTAAGGGACACGTTATGGCCCCATGTTTTTTCGTTACCCCGATGAGATTTAAGGGACACGTTATGGCCCCATGTTTTTTCGTTACCCCGGTGAGCCATGCACGGGCATTGCTAATGGTCAATGACGTCATCAACTTACCTGGGGATTAAAAGGCTGGCTTCTGGCCCCATCATATTTCGCACAGGCATTGCTAATAGTCACCCCGTATTCTTCTTCCCTGAATAAGTCCGTTTTCTGTTATAGTATGTTTATTCCCATTTTCAATATTTATAGCAAAGGGGGATTCAAATGCTACCTTCTGTCAAGCCTAATGTGCAATGGCGTTAATCATTATAAGCTCGTTTTTCTCAATAAGGTATTGCCGTACTGTTTCCCATTGTCTAAGATCATTTTATAGCTAAGATTACATAATAATAACATAAGAAATGACTTCAAACCCTGTTTACAGAACCAGTATTTACCCAGGTCTTTTTCCTAATTCTAAAACTTATTCCAATTTATGTCCATTGTTTCATGTTCTGTCTAGTGTTGATAATTTTAATAGTCTATTAATATTCCCCCTTTATCATGTCCATTCATTCACAGCTCTATCATGTCACCTCTATTTCTTTGCCTTTCTAGAGAATATAATTTAAGCTTTGTCAATCTTTCTTCAGAAATTGCTTATTGAGCATAGGGCAAAATAAAAATGAAAACTTACTATCTTTCATTTGTATGAAAACAGTCCCCTGCCAGGTGTAGTGACTTCAATGCGAATTCAGTACTAATCCAATATTACTGTATAAACTAACAGTACCCTGCCAGGCATGGTGACTTCAATGCGATTTCAGTACTAATCCAACATTACTGTATAAACTAACAGTCCCCTGCCAGGCATGGTAACTTCAATGAAAAGCAAGCCTCTCATGTTTTGAAATAAGGCCTTCGTTTCTGACGTCATCATCCCTAATGTGGCGCGAGGCGCGCTAAATGCGGATCCCAGGAGGTTCACACATAAGTGTGAACTCTTAATCTAGCTTAATACCTCACCTATACTCTGTGCTTCATCAGAGTTGATATTCAGCTACAATAGCTCGTATTTTCGCTCATTGCTTATATTTTCTGTTATTCATAAACCCGATCAAACCTTCCTAACCTAACCTAACCTAACATATTATTTATAACAAACAAATACATTCTACAGAACAGTTTTTGTTGTTGTTTAGTGACATCGTGAAAAGCGAGCTCAGGTATAGGGATAAGGTATTGCTGGCCATTAGCATATAGGTGTGAAGGTATTACAGTACCTTACTGGTCAACTATGTATGACGTCACCAGACAACCAATGCGACCTTTGGCGTCCTACTGGCATGTGTATTTGATGTTATTAATCAAAAATGACAAGACTATCCATCCCCACCTAACCTAATCAGAGGTATAAGAATATACATTTTAGTCATCCACAACTGTAATCATTATTCAGTGATAAGTTCAAAAGTATAACAGAAGCCCAAATGTCATACTGCAATTTAAGCAGAATCGTACATCTGGCAGCATAGCAGGTGAGCTGAACATAAGAATAAAGGTAACTGCAGAGGTCCTATTGGCCCATACGAGGCAGCTCATATATATTTCCACCCAATCTCATTCATGTCCACCCTATGCTTAAAACAACCAAGGGATCCCACTTAAAGTTTTAGTTTACAATAATAGTTTTAATAAATAGCTCTTATTCTAGTTTTATACACAACAGCAATTATGAAAACCCTATATCTAGATATTCTACTATAATCCACAAGTAGTTACCACACATCTGGCAGTACAGCGGATTAGTGGCTGTGTTCATAGGCTAGTCAACTGTCCTCACATCCATTAAATAGATATCCAAATGTCGCACCTCAATTCATCCATCTAGCAACTCAGCTGGATGTTAGCCACTATATTCATAGGCTAATCATTTCTACACCTCAAAAAATCCTAGTCTTGCTACGCAAATCAGCTAACTTGTTTCTAAACCAACACTCGCAAATACAATCATGCATACCTACACATACTTCAAAACCTATGCATTCATAGAGAATAGCCTAGTTTTTGCCACCATTTCCCCATTAATCAGATGTAATTTATGCCATACACACAGAAAATACAGCATTTACACACCAAATATGCCATTTATGCACAAAATATACTATTTACACTCAAAATATACCATCACATAAAAAAAATATGAGATTTTCATACAAAATATGTCAGTTGCAAACAAAAATATACCATTTACACAATATTGCATGTACACTCAGAGTATGACATTTACACAAAGTACGGTATTTTGCACAAATATATCAAAATGCTTATACATTTAGACAATCAAAAATGCGCTTTAACTAAAATTACACAATTTCACAAACGTAATTTTCACAAAATACCCACACATTGTCTCATAAACCAAAATACACTTACACCATAAAGATCTATTTTATCAAATTACAGAGCTTACACAAAATACACAATTTTCACACACAAATACAGTTGCACCAGTTCCACTTCAACAAATTAAAAACACAACGTGCATAAATGCACTATTATCACAAAAATTATTATAAAACATGGACAATTATTACACAGTTTGTGTAATTATTTTACATCTTTGCACAATTATTGCAAGAAAACTTGCTATATAATTACTCAACTTGCACAATGACAATCAGTACACAAAGGTATAAATAAACAATTCGTCCATATGCAATTACACAACATACGCAATTAATACACAACTTATACAAATATTACACATCTCTCATAATTATTACACAACTTGTACAAATGCATATCTAGCACAAATACGTACAATACATAACTACCCCAAATATGAAAATACACAACTAGCATAAATACACGATTTACACAAATACAATTGCAACATTTACACAACTTGCTCAAAAAAATAATCAATACACATCTTACCAAAATATGAACAATACATAACTAGCACATATTCATTAAATGCACAACTAAGCAATTTCCGCAAATACACATACAAAAACATATACAATTAATACATACAACTTGCACAAAACAATACACAATTTATAGAAATATAATCAATACATAATTGCAATAATCATACAACTTATGCAAAATACATAATCTGCACAATTAATACACAAGTATATTAATTGTACTATATATGTACAAACACAACAAACTAGGTCAAACAATACACAATTTGCATGATATTTTTCTGGGTATATTTAGGACATTAATTATAATATGCTGAGTTTAACCAACTCCCCAAAAGTCAGAATTTCGCATATAAAAATGGTGCATATGACTTCCGATGAGCTCAATATATAACACATTCTTTTTCCATTAAGATATCAACATTATTAGTGCTAAACTATTCATCTAACATATGTCCACTGTTTTTATGTCTTATTAATACCTTCCTTGTTACATTCTCTCCAATCAGACCACCATATTTATGTATTTATTCAAACCATCTAACAAACTTATTTGTTCTAGCCTTAGATATGTTAGGGGAGGTGGGGTTAGGTGAAGTCAGTATTTTCTATGATAATTTTAGACAAATTTGCTATATCTTATCAAAATGCATCCTGTTAAAACTTAAATTCATCTAAATCTATCAAAAATATACTTATACTACGCAAATTTGACTAAATTCAACCTAGCTAAACTAACTAAATATGAGCATCCCATATCCTCACATACAAGCCTATGTCGCCTCTGTCCATACATTATATGAGTCTGCCATATAGCTCGAACCCCAAATAGGAAAATTTACACTATTTCATAAACATACTAGTTCATTACCCTAAGATATTATATATGTCCTTCCCTACACGACCTCACCTATCCTGACCTGGCATAATCAAACCTAGTTTTAGTTCAAGTTGGTGAAATTTAAGCTATGCCACTTTAATTCGACATAATTTATGACAATTTCCACCAAATATACCCAAATGTTGCGTAGCATAGCACTGCCAAAGCCCATTTTCGCCTATTCCATACTACCCTACACGACCTCATCTAACCTGACCTAGCATATCCAAACCTAGATTTGGTTAAAGTTGATGAAATTTAAGCTATTCCCACCTAAATTTGACCTAATTTAAGGCAATTTCCACCAAATATACCCAAATGTTGTGTATCATAGCATCGCCAAAGCCCATTTTTACCTACATTTTCTCCTATTCCATCCTACCCTACACAACCTCACCTAACCTATCCTAGCATATCCAAACCTGGATTTGGTTAAAGTCTGCGAAATTTAAGCTATCCCACATAAATTTGACCTAATTTAAGGCAATTCCCACCAATATATCCAAATGTTGTGTATCACAGCACTGCCTAAGCCCATTTTTACCTACATTTTCTCGTATTCCATCCTACCCTACGCAACCTTACCTAACCTATCCTAGCATATCCAAACTTAGATTTGGCTAAAGTCGGCGAAATTTAAGTTATCCCATATAAATTTGACCTAATTTAAGACAATTTCCGCCAAATATACCCAAAAATGTTTTGGAACATAGCACGGCCAAAGCTCATTTTAGCTGAGTTTTCACCTATTCCAACCTGCCCTAGACAACCCTACCCAGCCTCTCCTGGCATATCTAAAGTCAGATTTGATTATAGCTGGCAAAATTTATGCCTTTCCAACCTAAATTTTACCTAATTTATGCCAATTTCCACCGAATATACCCAAATGTTTTGTATCTTAGCATGGCCAAAGTTCATTTTAGCTGAGTTTTCACCTATTCCAACCTGCCCTAGACATCCCTACCCAGCCTCTCCTGGCATATCTAAAGTCAGATTTGATTATAGTTGGCAAAATTTATGCCTTTCCCACCTAAATTTTACCTAATTTATGCCAATTTCCACCGAATATACCCAAATGTTTTGTATCTTAGCATGGTCAAAGTTCATTTCACCCAAGTTTTTCACCTATTCCATCTTACCTTACACAGCCTTACCTAACCTGACCTAGCATATCCCAAGCTAGATTTGATTAGAGTTCGTGAAATTTACGCTTACTCACCTAAATTCAACCTAATTAAGACAATTTCTACCCAATATACCCAAAATGTTTTGTTACATAGCTCAGCCAAAGACCATTTTAGCCGAGTTATCACATATTCCAACCTACCCTACATAGCCTTACCTATCCCTGACCTAGCAGATTTGAATAAAGTTGGGGAAATTTAAGTTATCGCCATCAAATTGGAGACAATTTCCACCAAATATGCCTAAATGTTGTGTATCATAGCACAGCCAAAACCTATTTTATCCACATTTTCACCCATTCCAACTAAACCTGGACCTAGCCTCTGATACTACATATACTCAGAGAAGTGATGTTTTTTGGATATGAACCTAAATGCCCGTGCCTAACCTGCAAGAGTCTTGGAGCTTTGTTGAATATTTTATCTATTTTTCTTCGAAAACTGAAGTTTTGGATATGAAACTATCCGCACTGTGCCTAACCTGCTAGGTTTTTTGTTGAACATCGTAACCATATTCATAGAAAAGTGATGTTTTGGATATGGACCTAACAGCCCCTCTCCTTTAAAACTTGGAACTGTGTTCAATATTGTAGATATAGTGTTGGGTATGTGTCTTGTTTTTACACATCAACCCAACTGTCCTGGACCTAACCTCCCTTCATCTAACTTCAAATTTATCGTAAATATGAAAGGAACGTGTTGTTTGTGCATCAACCCAACCGTCCTTGACCTAACCTCCATTTATCAAACTTCAAATTTATCATAAATATGGGAGGACCGTGTTATTTGTGCATCAACCCAGCCGTCCTGGGCCTAACCTCCCTTTATCTAACTTCAAATTTATTGTATTTATGGGAAGAAGGTGTTGTTTATGCATCAACCCAACCTCCCTGGACCTAACCTCTGATACACGAATCTTGGTTCAATATTGCATCATACTCGTAGCATATTTTTTCCACATAATTCAACCATCCTCAACCTAACCTCTATTACCTGGGGGGAGGGAGGTTAATGGAAAATATGATAATAATGGGAATTTTCTCTACATCAGTTCAACTTAACCACCCTTAACCTAACCTTAGTTAGAAAGGGATATAACTCACCAAAACTATTTAATTACCATTTACCCAATTTTCCTTATCCTAACCTATAACTAGAGGGTTTAGACCCCCCTTTACCTCGAAATTATAGTATAGGGTAAAATTAGGGAATGTTGGGTTTATATGTGAAAATATATTCCTACCTTAAATATGTAGTATAATTTCGAGGTAAAGGGGGGTCTAAACCCTCTAGTTATAGGTTAGGATAAGGAAAATTGGGTAAATGGTAATTAAATAGTTTTGGTGAGTTATATCCCTTTCTAACTAAGGTTAGGTTAAGGATGGTTAAGTTGAACTGATGTAGAGAAAATTCCCATTATTATCATATTTTCCATTAACCTCCCTCCCCCAGGTAATAGAGGTTAGGTTGAGGATGGTTGAATTATGTGGAAAAAATATGGTACGAGTATGATGCAATATTGAACCAAGATTCGTGTATCAGAGGTTAGGTCCAGGGAGGTTGGGTTGATGCATAAACAACACCTTCTTCCCATAAATACAATAAATTTGAAGTTAGATAAAGGGAGGTTAGGCCCAGGACGGCTGGGTTGATGCACAAATAACACGGTCCTCCCATATTTATGATAAATTTGAAGTTTGATAAATGGAGGTTAGGTCAAGGACGGTTGGGTTGATGCACAAACAACACGTTCCTTTCATATTTACGATAAATTTGAAGTTAGATGAAGGGAGGTTAGGTCCAGGACGGTTGGGTTGATGTGTAAAAACAAGACACATACCCAACACTATATCTACAATATTGAACACAGTTCCAAGTTTTAAAGGAGAGGGGCTGTTAGGTCCGTATCCAAAACATCACTTTTCTATGAATATGGTTACGATGTTCAACAAAAAACCTAGCAGGTGCGGATAACCTAGGCACAGTGCGGATAGTTTCATATCCAAAACTTCAGTTTTCGAAGAAAAATAGATAAAATATTCAACAAAGCTCCAAGACTCTTGCAGGTTAGGCACGGGCATTTAGGTTCATATCCAAAAAACATCACTTCTCTGAGTATATGTCGCATCAGAGGTTGGGTCCAGGTTTAGTTGGAATGGGTGAAAATGTGGATAAAATAGGTTTTGGCTGTGCTATGATACACAACATTTAGGCATATTTGGTGGAAATTGTCTCCAATTTGATGGCGATAACTTAAATTTCCCCAACTTTATTCAAATCTGCTAGGTCAGGGATAGGTAAGGCTATGTAGGGTAGGTTGGAATATGTGATAACTCGGCTAAAATGGTCTTTGGCTGAGCTATGTAACAAAACATTTTGGGTATATTGGGTAGAAATTGTCTTAATTAGGTTGAATTTAGGTGAGTAAGCATAAATTTCACGAACTCTAATCAAATCTAGCTTGGGATATGCTAGGTCAGGTTAGGTAAGGCTGTGTAAGGTAAGATGGAATAGGTGAAAAACTTGGGTGAAATGAACTTTGACCATGCTAAGATACAAAACATTTGGGTATATTCGGTGGAAATTGGCATAAATTAGGTAAAATTTAGGTGGGAAAGGCATAAATTTTGCCAACTATAATCAAATCTGACTTTAGATATGCCAGGAGAGGCTGGGTAGGGTTGTCTAGGGCAGGTTGGAATAGGTGAAAACTCAGCTAAAATGAACTTTGGCCATGCTAAGATACAAAACATTTGGGTATATTCGGTGGAAATTGGCTTAAATTAGGTAAAATTTAGGTTGGAAAGGCATAAATTTTGCCAGCTATAATCAAATCTGACTTTGGATATGCCAGGAGAGGCTGGGTAGGGTTGTCTAGGGCAGGTTGGAATAGGTGAAAACTCAGCTAAAATGAGCTTTGGCCGTGCTATGTTCCAAAACATTTTTGGGTATATTTGGCGGAAATTGTCTTAAATTAGGTCAAATTTATATGGGATAACTTAAATTTCGCCGACTTTAGCCAAATCTAAGTTTGGATATGCTAGGATAGGTTAGGTGAGGTTGTGTAGGGTAGGATGGAATAGGAGAAAATGTAGGTAAAAATGGGCTTTGGCGATGCTATGATACACAACATTTGGGTATATTTGGTGGAAATTGCCTTAAATTAGGTCAAATTTAGGTGGGAATAGCTTAAATTTCATCAACTTTAACCAAATCTAGGTTTGGATATGCTAGGTCAGGTTAGATGAGGTCGTGTAGGGTAGTATGGAATAGGCGAAAATGGGCTTTGGCAGTGCTATGCTACGCAACATTTGGGTATATTTGGTGGAAATTGTCATAAATTATGTCGAATTAAAGTGGCATAGCTTAAATTTCACCAACTTGAACTAAATCTAGGTTTGATTATGCCAGGTCAGGATAGGTGAGGTCGTGTAGGGAAGGACATATATAATATCTTAGGGTAATGAACTAGTATGTTTATGAAATAGTGTAAATTTTCCTATTTGGGGTTCGAGCTATATGGCAGACTCATATAATGTATGGACAGAGGCGACATAGGCTTGTATGTGAGGATATGGGATGCTCATATTTAGTTAGTTTAGCTAGGTTGAATTTAGTCAAATTTGCGTAGTATAAGTATATTTTTGATAGATTTAGATGAATTTAAGTTTTAACAGGATTTATGCATTTTGATAAGATATAGCAAATTTGTCTAAAATTATCATAGAAAATACTGACTTCACCTAACCCCACCTGCCCTAACATATCTAAGGCTAGAACAAATAAGTTTGTTAGATGGTTTGAATAAATACATAAATATGGTGGTCTGATTGGAGAGAATGTAACAAGGAAGGTATTAATAAGACATAAAAACAGTGGACATATGTTAGATGAATAGTTTAGCACTAATAATGTTGATATCTTAATGGAAAAAGAATGTGTTATATATTGAGCTCATCGGAAGTCATATGCACCATTTTTATATGCGAAATTCTGACTTTTGGGGAGTTGGTTAAACTTAGCATATTATAATTAATGTCCTAAATATACCCAGAAAAATATCATGCAAATTGTGTATTGTTTGACCTAGTTTGTTGTGTTTGTACATATATAGTACAATTAATATACTTGTGTATTAATTGTGCAGATTATGTATTTTGCATAAGTTGTATGATTATTGCAATTATGTATTGATTATATTTCTATAAATTGTGTATTGTTTTGTGCAAGTTGTATGTATTAATTGTATATGTTTTTGTATGTGTATTTGCGGAAATTGCTTAGTTGTGCATTTAATGAATATGTGCTAGTTATGTATTGTTCATATTTTGGTAAGATGTGTATTGATTATTTTTTTGAGCAAGTTGTGTAAATGTTGCAATTGTATTTGTGTAAATCGTGTATTTATGCTAGTTGTGTATTTTCATATTTGGGGTAGTTATGTATTGTACGTATTTGTGCTAGATATGCATTTGTACAAGTTGTGTAATAATTATGAGAGATGTGTAATATTTGTATAAGTTGTGTATTAATTGCGTATGTTGTGTAATTGCATATGGACGAATTGTTTATTTATACCTTTGTGTACTGATTGTCATTGTGCAAGTTGAGTAATTATATAGCAAGTTTTCTTGCAATAATTGTGCAAAGATGTAAAATAATTACACAAACTGTGTAATAATTGTCCATGTTTTATAATAATTTTTGTGATAATAGTGCATTTATGCACGTTGTGTTTTTAATTTGTTGAAGTGGAACTGGTGCAACTGTATTTGTGTGTGAAAATTGTGTATTTTGTGTAAGCTCTGTAATTTGATAAAATAGATCTTTATGGTGTAAGTGTATTTTGGTTTATGAGACAATGTGTGGGTATTTTGTGAAAATTACGTTTGTGAAATTGTGTAATTTTAGTTAAAGCGCATTTTTGATTGTCTAAATGTATAAGCATTTTGATATATTTGTGCAAAATACCGTACTTTGTGTAAATGTCATACTCTGAGTGTACATGCAATATTGTGTAAATGGTATATTTTTGTTTGCAACTGACATATTTTGTATGAAAATCTCATATTTTTTTTATGTGATGGTATATTTTGAGTGTAAATAGTATATTTTGTGCATAAATGGCATATTTGGTGTGTAAATGCTGTATTTTCTGTGTGTATGGCATAAATTACATCTGATTTATGGGGAAATGGTGGCAAAAACTAGGCTATTCTCTATGAATGCATAGGTTTTGAAGTATGTGTAGGTATGCATGATTGTATTTGCGAGTGTTGGTTTAGAAACAAGTTAGCTGATTTGCGTAGCAAGACTAGGATTTTTTGAGGTGTAGAAATGATTAGCCTATGAATATAGTGGCTAACATCCAGCTGAGTTGCTAGATGGATGAATTGAGGTGCGACATTTGGATATCTATTTAATGGATGTGAGGACAGTTGACTAGCCTATGAACACAGCCACTAATCCGCTGTACTGCCAGATGTGTGGTAACTACTTGTGGATTATAGTAGAATATCTAGATATAGGGTTTTCATAATTGCTGTTGTGTATAAAACTAGAATAAGAGCTATTTATTAAAACTATTATTGTAAACTAAAACTTTAAGTGGGATCCCTTGGTTGTTTTAAGCATAGGGTGGACATGAATGAGATTGGGTGGAAATATATATGAGCTGCCTCGTATGGGCCAATAGGACCTCTGCAGTTACCTTTATTCTTATGTTCAGCTCACCTGCTATGCTGCCAGATGTACGATTCTGCTTAAATTGCAGTATGACATTTGGGCTTCTGTTATACTTTTGAACTTATCACTGAATAATGATTACAGTTGTGGATGACTAAAATGTATATTCTTATACCTCTGATTAGGTTAGGTGGGGATGGATAGTCTTGTCATTTTTTATTAATAACATCAAATACACATGCCAGTAGGACGCCAAAGGTCGCATTGGTTGTCTGGTGACGTCATACATAGTTGACCAGTAAGGTACTGTAATACCTTCACACCTATATGCTAATGACCATCAATACCTTATCCCTATACCTGAGCTCGCTTTTCACGATGTCACTAAACAACAACAAAAACTGTTCTGTAGAATGTATTTGTTTGTTATAAATAATATGTTAGGTTAGGTTAGGTTAGGAAGGTTTGATCGGGTTTATGAATAACAGAAAATATAAGCAATGAGCGAAAATACGAGCTATTGTAGCTGAATATCAACTCTGATGAAGCACAGAGTATAGGTGAGGTATTAAGCTAGATTAAGAGTTCACACTTATGTGTGAACCTCCTGGGATCCGCATTTAGCGCGCCTCGCGCCACATTAGGGATGATGACGTCAGAAACGAAGGCCTTATTTCAAAACATGAGAGGCTTGCTTTTCATTGAAGTTACCATGCCTGGCAGGGGACTGTTAGTTTATACAGTAATGTTGGATTAGTACTGAAATCGCATTGAAGTCACCATGCCTGGCAGGGTACTGTTAGTTTATACAGTAATATTGGATTAGTACTGAATTCGCATTGAAGTCACTACACCTGGCAGGGGACTGTTTTCATACAAATGAAAGATAGTAAGTTTTCATTTTTATTTTGCCCTATGCTCAATAAGCAATTTCTGAAGAAAGATTGACAAAGCTTAAATTATATTCTCTAGAAAGGCAAAGAAATAGAGGTGACATGATAGAGCTGTGAATGAATGGACATGATAAAGGGGGAATATTAATAGACTATTAAAATTATCAACACTAGACAGAACATGAAACAATGGACATAAATTGGAATAAGTTTTAGAATTAGGAAAAAGACCTGGGTAAATACTGGTTCTGTAAACAGGGTTTGAAGTCATTTCTTATGTTATTATTATGTAATCTTAGCTATAAAATGATCTTAGACAATGGGAAACAGTACGGCAATACCTTATTGAGAAAAACGAGCTTATAATGATTAACGCCATTGCACATTAGGCTTGACAGAAGGTAGCATTTGAATCCCCCTTTGCTATAAATATTGAAAATGGGAATAAACATACTATAACAGAAAACGGACTTATTCAGGGAAGAAGAATACGGGGTGACTATTAGCAATGCCTGTGCGAAATATGATGGGGCCAGAAGCCAGCCTTTTAATCCCCAGGTAAGTTGATGACGTCATTGACCATTAGCAATGCCCGTGCATGGCTCACCGGGGTAACGAAAAAACATGGGGCCATAACGTGTCCCTTAAATCTCACCGGGGTAACGAAAAAACATGGGGCCATAACGTGTCCCTTAAATCTCACCGGGGTAACGAAAAAACATGGGGCCATAACGTGTCCCTCACCATTTGTAACAAAAAACACCTAGGCCATAAAGTGTCCCTCGCCATTTGTAACAAAAAAACACCTAGGCCATAACGTGTCCCTCGCCATTTGTAACAAAAAAACACCTAGGCCATAACGTGTCCCTCGCCATTTGTAACGAAAACACATGAGGCCATAACGTGTCCCTCAATAAAAGCAAAACGGACACGTTATGGCCTAACTTCCACTACTCGCTAGCCGTGTGCGGATTGGGTGGCTTGGGTCACGGGCGACCAATCAGAGCCCGCCGTGACGTCACCGAGTGCCACGGGCGGCGCCAACGTCAGAATTGACCTGACTGTGGAGGTGAGAGGATGCGCCTCGGTCAGCTCTCAAGGATTTGAGGCTCTACAAGCCTTTCTCAGTGGATTAGAGCTAGCCATCGCAGCCCACCTTATATATTGGAGACCCCGCGCTTCTGGGAAGCAAAAAGGAACCAAGGTCATTGCACAAAGAAGTGCCAAACTTGGAAAATATTCGGCGACGACGCTGGGCGGCGACGCTGGACGTTGAGGGCCTGGAAGGTGTGGCGGGCAGGCCTAGCTGTGACCGGGTCACATCCACTGAGGGTTTTGGAAGGACGACACCGTTCCTAGGACCAGGAGCAACGCCTTGTGGAAGGGGCGAGTGTGTGAAAATAGTGATTAGCTCAGTGCCCATTGATGAACCAGGATTGGGGTAGCTGAATCTCAGAGATTGAAACGGCGACGACGCGAAGGCTTCACGACACCTGAGGACCTGTGGAACGTTCCTGGATCGTGAAGGATCGACTCAGGAAGCGTGGGAACCTCGCACCATCGAGAGACAGGCGTCGTGAGGCAGAAATGTAAAGGTAGATCATTTTCCCTCCCATTACCCCTTGTGTGAGTAGGCTAGATAGGCCACAATAGTTACTTATGTATGTGGCAATAGGACATTAATACTTTGGTAGTAGAATAGGCTGCAAGGCAGCTTGTGTCCAGGACTGTCAGAGGGGACAGTGTGTATGGACGGCAGGACAGTGAAGAAGAGGCGCCGACGTGGTGAAGAGGCCCTCCTGTGAGAGAGTGTGGGACTCCTGTCTTTCTTCCCAGTTGAAGGAGTGTTGGAGGTCGTGGAAGAAGAGTTGCTGACGATCTCCAGATTTATTATCCTTATTTTCATATTCATGTATTACTTGTGATTGTATGTGTGATCATGTAATTTGTGTCAGTAAATTCACACATTTTATCATTGTGTTTAAGTGTGCCTCCATTATAATATTTCTCTATGAGCATACACGAAGGTTATCATAGTACCACCTAGGGAACACCACGTTCTCTATAGAAGTTCTTATTGCCTGGAGAGTGGTAAAAACAGCACAGACTTATATAAAAGTGTACCCTTAGCCATTCGATCAGTATCAGTGCCTGAATGGTGGCAACTAGTAACGTAGTGGTTAGAGAGAGGTAAAGCTACACAGACCTTCCTGGGAGAGTACCCTGGGCCGACAGTCCAATAGCAGATCTATGGGAGTAGCAACCTTCTGGCAACAAACAATATATAATACACCCACTGAACTGCATCGCTGGGGTGCAGATATAATAACCCAGCTGGCGACCTTGTTAAGAAGAAGATAGAGAAGATAGGTGGGAAAGGACTTCCTGCAATCCTTTTGTCTGGCAGGCAAGACTCAGGGAGGTTATTGTTATAAGGTAAGCCTGAGTCTTCCTTCACTCCTCCACGGGTCTAGGCCGGAACTGTTAATAGCAGTTTCCCGTGCTTGACTGAAGGGCTTCCAGGGTGAATCAGTGGCACCCCCGTTTTGTGGTGGAAGCAAAGACCTGCGGAGGTGGGCATTGTTGGTCCTCTCCTGCGTGACCAAGGAGACTCCGGTGAATCCCGGGAGTCGGAGCGGCTGAGTATTCGGCCTTTTGAGCCCCTAGCAGCTGAGTGCTAGCAGAGCCCCGGCCCACCCCCCGTGACAATACACAGTTCAAATGTAGATATGATAGAGCCCAGTAGGCTCAGGAATCTGTACACCAATTGATTGACAGTTGAGATGCGGGAACAAAGAGCCAAAGCTTAACCCCCACAAACACAATTAGGTGAGTACAGGTCTACTCAGTAGGGCATGCAGGAGTAATCTGAAACGTTGTAGGCTAGGTATCTATATATATACACGACAACGGTCGTACAGATGGCGCTGTTTGTCGTGGGTAACTATGAACAGGCTCTTAAACTGCTTGTTTCGGATGGCCTGAGCTCCCAGCGGCCCAGGTGCATGGTGGGGTGACGGGCAGTGGTGTATGGGGGGGGGGGACTTGGAGGTACTGTCTAGACGTCTGGAAGGTAGTTGTTGTTGTTCTTGTGGCTGTAGTTCTTGATTAAATAGACGTGAATTGAAAGAATAGGGAATGATGGAGCAGGCCAAATCTCTTCCTAGAGATTTTACCGTGACAATATATATATATATATATATATATATATATATATATATATATATATATATATATATATATATATATATATATATATATATATATATATATATATATATATATATATATATATATATATATATATATATATATATATATATATATATATATATATATATATATATATATATATATATATATATAGATATTGTCACGGTAAAATCTCCAGGATTTTACATAAAATCTCTAGGATTTATATATATATATATATATATATATATATATATATATATATATATATATATATTAGTATATTTTGGTAGCAGTCTTTCCTGTAGACATATATTATTAAATATGACCGAAAAAGTAATATTAATAATTCTAACACGAATTTTCTCAATGTTTCTAATATTTCTTTTCACTGTTGATGGTAACTGAAAAAATCAATTTTCCAAAATTCCTTTTTATTTCTAGTCTGATGCGACACTTGAACGCGTCTCGTAAAACTTATTACATTTTCCAAGACTTTAGTTTACACACACACAACTATAACTGAACAGAGTTTAAACAGCTTCGATTTTATACCTGCATTTGGGTGAGGTGATATGTTACAACAGTTTTGGATGAGGTGAAAACAAACTTTCAACACAAGACAGAACACGAAACAATGGGTATAATATTTTGAAAGTTAAAGGGAAGAATGGAAGTAACTGCAAAGGGCCTATTTGCCCATATTTCTTGATGCTTCTATATTGGTGCAGAGTCGTGAAGTGGGTAGAATATAGTTGTGCATTAATTGGCTGTTTATTGCTGGTGTCGACTTCTTAATATGTAGTGCCTCGCAGATATCTAGCCGCCTGCTATCGCTGTATCTATCGATGATTTCCGTGTTTTTTGTTAATACTTCTCTGGTGATGGTCTGGTTGTGGGAAGAGATTATATGTTCCTTAATGGAGCCCTGTTGCTTATGCATCGTTAATCGCCTGGAAAGAGATGTTGTTGTCTTGCCTATATACTGAATTCTTTGAGGCTTACAGTCCCCAAGTGGGCATTTGAAGGCATTGACGACATTGGTCTCTTTTAAAGCGTTCAGCTTTGTGTCCGGAGAGTTTCTCATGAGTAGGCTGGCCATTTTGTTTTGGTTTTATAGTAAATCGTCAATTGTATCTTCTGATCTTTGTCTGTAGGGAGCTTTATCATTTCATAAAAAAAAATTAGAGAGAATATAATAATTCAGGAAAACTTGGCTTCTTAGGTAAATCGGGCCTTGCATAGTAGGCCGAGAAGTGCGTTCTGGCTACTAGGTATGACATTATATATATATATATATATATATATATATATATATATATATATATATATATATATATATATATATATATATATATATATATATATATATATATATATATATATATATATATATATATATATATACATATATTGTGACGATAATCTCTTTCAAGAGAGATTGAGCCTGCTCTTCCCTACTTGAAGTTACGCCAAAGACACAAGTATAAGATGCTACATTCAAGATACGTCACCAGTAGCACAAAACGTTTTGACCAGGAGGCAAAACGTATCCAAGATCCCCCCACTCCACACACCCTCCACGTGCCGGCTCATCATCAAACCAGCTAACTACCCTTCACCAGCTTGCCTGCCTCTGATTGGTGACTCGCCAGCCGCGCAACTGCACACAGCACCTCAGCGCCCTCTACACGAGTCGACGTCTGAGCCTGACCAGCTATCCACTTCAGAATATTCTTTGTGCTTTTACGGATGACATCTCTCTCTGGCATACTAGCTCATTAGCTCGTATACGAAGGGAGGTTTCAGCCATAGCCGATATTCTCAGCACCATTTTAACATTGTAATTTTGTATTTCACATTGTCTTTACATTTTCTTTATTATTTAACTGTAATTTAACTTCCCGAGATTTGTCTTTATTTTCATTTATGTTTAAAGTAAATATATTAAACTTTCATTGTTCATATTTTGTGTTTTACGTGTTCCTCCCTCTAACTTATCACAGAGAACAGGCAAGCAGTCTATATTTTTGTTTAAAGTGTGACCAGGCTTTGACCCCTGCCATTGGAAGACTGCCGAACATCAACACTCCAACACTTTCCCGTCACATTTTAATGGGGGCCTGTCCGGGATGCTTCACTCAGGTACTAGTACCAGAACGTCAATTTGTGGTAAGTGTACTTCACTTTGCTAAAGTAGCCTTTCAATATTATAATTAATTTTTATATTTATATGGTGCTGTGTGTATTGTGCATTCCGAGAGTACCATATGGTGAGTGTGAGATAACTTTGGATTACGTGGTGACTGTAGGCCTCAGTCATTCTCTTAATTGATCATCTCTCCCTCCGTGTTATTACTCGTGTTTACCACCTTTTGTCCCTAGGATATTTCTCATATTTTCGGCAGATCATCATTTTGGTACCCTGGTACTTTGGTTTGTCTCTGTGTCAAAGCACCCTATCTTCTGCAATCCAACCGAAGGAGGAAAAGAGGGCCATAGCTCCTCTAGCACGGACTTTGTTGCTGAGTTGGGACCTCAGCAGCAGTTCTCGTCAGAGATGATGATATTTACTTAGGTAGGGAATTAGCTTTCTTTTTACAGAGCACAAAGTTCGCTAATTCTGTATCATATTCATTTAGTGGGAAACCCTTGCTTATGTCCTATAGAGACTCAGCAAGGTATGCCTACATTCTTGGACAACCGAATTCACTTTTGGAGCAATTAAATGTTTCATTTGTTTTAGAAACTCAGTTTTACTTATTTAGTAGGATTTTCTTGCCCTTATTCTCTTACATTGAGTATCGGGTACAAGATTTCCTGCGACTTTGATTGACTAATCATTTACCATCCTATAATTAACTTTAATTGTTAAAGATTAAAACTCCACAGGATAGTTACCAGTTGCCACGTTGTCCTGTTTCTGACATTTACCATATCACAACTATATTCGTGTACATTTATTTGCTGTCTTTCACCATGTTTCGTCTCCAAGCTTTCCGTAACGATCCAGCAGGTGAAATAGGGACATTATGTCGTGACAAGAGGACCGAATTACAAACTCTTGCACACGAGTATCAACTAGATGTTCCCCATGGAGCCAACAAAAATGAAATCCATAACCTAATCATGGATTACCTCTTAGATGAAGGGAAAATTGACTCTGAAACTCACGAAACTTACTCTATTGCAGATAAACCTGATTTGGCAACTATGAAACTCAAGGTAAAACTTGCCAAGCTCGAGAGAGAGCAACAGCAAGCAGCTCTAAAAATAAGGAAAGAAGAAGCTGCAATAAGGAAAGAAGAAGCTGCAATAAGGAAAGAAGAACAGGAACGAGAGATTACAATACTCCATGAGCGTGAGCGAATACAGCTTGAAGCAAAACAACGCCAGCTGGAGATGCAACGCGAGCATGACAAAGAACAAGCTGCTCTGGCTATAGAATGTCGTCAACAAGAACTCGCGTTGGAGACTACACACCTCACTCAACGCCAGCAAGCTACCGCCAGTCTTCCCGTCAGTTTCAATATCTCACATGCAAGTAAGTTAATGCCACCATTCGTTGAGACAGAGATCGACGTCTTTTTTACCACCTTTGAGACCCTACCTAATCAACTTAGCAGGCCTGCTGACCAATGGTCTACCCTTCTCAGAGTGCATCTTACAGGTAGAGCTCCAGTTTCTCTCAGTACCTTAGCGTTTCTGAGAATGACTACCAGACCCTGAAGCAACCAGTGTTGGACGCCTACCTTCTCTCCACCGAAAGCTACCGACGAAAATTTCGTGACCATCTTAAGGCAAGTACCACCACCTTTTTAGAATTTGCCAATACAAAGAAAAGATATCTTATGAAATGGCTGGAAGCAGCACATGTATCTACATTTGCAGAACTCATCAACCTCATGCTAGTTGAGGAATTCTTGAGACGTGTTCCCCCTTCCGTCCGTTTATATCTAGCAGATAAGGAAGAAACCGACTACTTCAAATGTGCGAAGTCGGCTGACACCTACAGCCTCATCCACCGGCTGACACCATCACCACCTCCCAGTAAGAAGTCTTGGTACAACGATAAAGTGAGTACTGATGAAGCGAGCTCACAATTGTATTGTAAGTATTGCAAACTCTATGGACATACCATAGACAGATGTGTGAAGGCCCAATACAAGAGCAATGAATCTACTAAACCCAAACAGACTCCTCCTAAGTCCGGTAAGCCTTTAATTAATGTTGGTGTTAATGTTAATGATCTTTCTCTCTTCAGTAAACACCTGTATGCTGGAACTGTCTCTACCAACGGTACAGATTCGGAGGGAAGTTTCAAATTGAAGATCTTGAGGGGACACAGCGGCTCTTCAGTCCATTATGTTGAAATCGGCTGTGAATAACGTCACCTACACCGGGAAAACCGTCCTTATCACTGACCTCACTGCTATCACTCCATATCCACTAGCCAGAGTCCACCTGGATTGTCCCTTCGTGACCGGTGAAGTCCAAGTCGCCATTAGGGAAAAGCCTTTATCCATGCCTGGAGTGCAACTTCTCCTTGGCAACGACTTGGCAGAAGATCTGCAACCGCCCAACCTGATCATCACGGACAAACCCCAGGTGTGTACTTCTGTAATGGATAATCCCATCTTTGAATATGTTCCAGCAGAGGTTCAAGAGAGGGATAAGGTTTCTCCTCCGGTTTTGGTGACCACCCGTGTGCAAGCTGCACGACCGCAACCAGCTGACTCTACTACTACCGCTGTCCCTCAAGTCCCTCAGAATCTACCTCCAAATCTTACCAAGTTGGAGTTCCGTAAGTTACAGAGGGAAGATCAATCATTAACACCATTATTCTTCCAGGCTGAGACTCAACCTGACAGTATCCCTGGGTTCTTCCTAGAGAATGAGTTGCTCTACCGCAGATACAGACCCAGCAAGCTGAAGGAGGATGACGATTGGGCCAATGTCGAACAACTAGTGATTCCCACCAGCATCCGGCTCGATATTCTACACCTGGCCCACGGAGCTCTTTCTCACTATGGCTTCAACAAAACCTACCACGGAATCAGACAAGACTACTACTGGCCAGGTATGGTAAAAGACGTAAAGAAATACGTCCAAGAGTGTCATATATGTCAGATGGCAGGTAAACCTAACATCTCTATTCCCCAGGCTCCTCTGAAACCCATCCAGGTGCCTGCGGAACCTTTCCATAGACTCATCATAGACTGTGTTGGTCCTTTACCCTGGTCCAGTTCTGGCAACGCATATATAATAACTATCATGTGTCCTACCACCAGGTTTCCCATAGCAGTTCCAGTAAAGAACATTACGGCTGCTAGAGTGGTGAAACACCTATTGAAGATCTTCACCCAGTATGGGTTTCCAAGAGAGGTTCAAAGTGACTGTGGCACCAACTTCACCAGTGATCTCTTCAAGAAGACTCTGGAGGAGTTTAACATCACACAGGTACTGTCCAGCCCCTATCATCCTGCTTCACAGGGTTCTCTTGAACGTGGTCATCAGACTATTAAAGCACTCCTAAAGAAATTCTGCAATGAGACTTTGAAGGACTGGGATAGACAACTTGATCTCATAATGTGCATTTTTCGAAGTCTCCCCAATGAGTCTCTAGGAGTATCTCCTTATGAGATGCTCTACGGACGTAAGTGCCGTACTCCTCTTAAAGCTTTCAAGGACTCTCTACGTAATGCCACCTTCAGTGACCATCAGAATGTGCCTCGGTTTCTTCAAAACCTAAAACATATTCTAGAGAGAGTCCGTAATTTGCTAATGACAACCTAGTGAAAGCCCAGGAGAGGATGAAGACTCATTTTGACCAGAGTAGCAAATTAAGGAAATTTATACCAGGAGACTTCGTATTGGCATACCTTCCTATTCCAGATTCTCCATTGAAAAACAAGTTTTCAGGACCCTACCGTATCAAGGAGTGCAGGAACAACAACAACTACGTTCTTGAGACTCCAGATAGGCGGCGGAAGACCCAGTTGTGCCACGTCAACCTCCTGAAGCAGTATCAAGGTATTCCCCCTACTGTGCTGATATCTGTCTCTACCTCTAAAGGTCCATACCTCCACAGTAAAACCTTCCCTGCTTCTCCCGAAAGAATTAACACTAAATTGGTGCTTTCCAAATCGGAAATCCTACCTGATCTTCATCCCAATTTACAGGACTATAATAGTGCTCCTTTGCCAAGTTCTAATCCTATTCTCACCTAGCCAGATATCACGAAGCCTTTCATCCTCCATGTCGACGCCAGTGGTATCGGCATCGGGGGTGACCTAATGCAACAACGAGGCGAGGAGAATCTACCTGTTAGCGACCATAGCTACAAGGAACTACAGCACACTTGACAGGGAGCTACTCATCGTCCTGAACTTGCAGCACATCAAACCATACCTGAAAAGTGCTCGGTCTACCACCATCTATGCGGACCACAACACCCTACACTTCCTGCAGCAAGCCCAATTCAACAATCGACGGCTTCTACAATGGGCTTGATATCTGCAGAAATTCAACCTGGAGATCTCTACATCAAGGGGTCTGACATCATCATAGCCCACGCCCTCTCCAGAGTCAATGAGGTAGAGGCTGCTCCACCTACCACTCTACCTCCTAAAGACGTAACTTCACCGGAACCGCAGGCTTCGGGGGAAAGTTGTGACGATAATCTCTTTCAAGAGAGATTGAGCCTGCTCTTCCCTACTTGAAGTTACGCCAAAGACACAAGTATAAGATGCTACATTCAAGATACGTCACCAGTAGCACAAAACGTTTTGACCAGGAGGCAAAACGTATCCAAGATCCCCCCACTCCACACACCCTCCACGTGCCGGCTCGTCATCAAACCAGCTAACTACCCTTCACCAGCTTGCCTGCCTCTGATTGGTGACTCGCCAGCCGCGCACCTGCACACAGCACCTCAGCGCCCTCTACACGAGTCGACGTCTGAGCCTGACCAGCTATCCACTTCAGAATATTCCTTGTGCTCTTATGGATGACATCTCTCTCTGGCATACTAGCTCATTAGCTCGTATACGAAGGGAGGTTTCAGCCATAGCCGATATTCTCAGCACCATTTTAACATTGTAATTTTGTATTTCACATTGTCTTTACATTTTCTTTATTATTTAACTGTAACTTAACTTCCTGAGATTTGTCTTTATTTTCATTTATGTTTAAAGTAAATATATTAAAGTTTCATTGTTCATATTTTGTGTTTTACGTGTTCCTCCCTCTAACTTATCACAGAGAACAGGCAAGCAGTCTATATTTTTGTTTAAAGTGTGACCAGGCTTTGACACCTGCCATTGGAGGACTGCCGAACATCAACACTCCAACACTTTCCCATCACAATATATATATATATATATATATATATATATATATATATATATATATATATATATATATATATATATATATATATATATATATATATAATATATATATTTTTCATTGAATATGACCGCATATTCTGTATTTATTATTTCTGGTTTAGGGCTTCTATCCCTCTAACTATTATATATATATAATTATTATAATATATATATATATATATATATATATATATAAATGGAAATGTTCGTTTGTTCAAAATCGTTAATCTCCGAAAGTTCTTCATCGATGGCTTTGAAATTTTCACACAACGTTCAATTCGTATCCGAGCGGGTTTTTATATACATACAATATAGATGTCATGTCTGTAACAGTAAAAAAACATGCTTTTTCTGAAAAACTGTGTTTTTCATGTGTTTTTCTTGTGAGGGAAATCATCGAAACCTCTTTACTGATTGTTTTGAATTTTTGACACAACATTGCATTCGAATAGGCGCGTCTTTTTAATAATCTACTATATACAAAACTCACCTGTGACAGGAAAAAACATGTTTTATTTTTTAAAGAGTGCCATCTGTTGGACGTAAGAGCAACACATGCTGTAATCTCCGAAAGTTTTTTCCGGATTGCTTTGAAATTTTCACACAACGTTGCAGTCCATCAGGCGCGTCTTTTTATATCCCTGCAATATAAATGCCACACCTGTGACAGGTAAAAACATGCGTTTTTAAAAAACAGTGCCATCTATTGCACATATTAGCAACATTCACACTATTCTAAATATGTCACGAATTCCATATCAATGTTTCCAATTGCATTATTAAATTTTATTTATATAGATTTCGATTTATTATATTTTTTATTGATGTATTTTGTGTGACATTGTGTTAGAATTGAACTGTGTTTTTTTTACCATACTGTTCATTTCGTGAGTATAGTTTATTTTTTTTCATCTATACATTTTATTTTTTATATGTTTTTTTTATATTTCAGTGATGGGAACATCAGATCACTTGATGTTCCCAATTTTCTGATGGGAACATCGGACCATTTGGGAAGGCATCGGACGAGGGAGTCGGGAATGGTGGGGATGACGAGGGGACGGAAGTGAAAGATGGTGGGGAGGATGAGAGGAGAAGGGAGGGAGGGGGGAGGGAGGGGGGGGGGTGTAATGATGGGGAAGGACAAGGGAACAAAGGAGTTTGGGATGGTGAGGACGAGGGAATGGGGGAATGGAGAATGGTGGGGAGGACAAAGGGACAGGGGAGTGAGACATGGTGGGAAGGAAGAGGGGATGGTGGAGTGGGGAATGGTTGGGAGGCCGAGGAGACGGGTGAGGGGGGAATGGTGGGGTGAACTTGGGGACAGGGATGGTTGCTGTGGCTCAGCAATGCACATGTGTTGCCAAGTGCCGGCGGGGGGATGGAAATAGTATCGGCTACCATCCTCTTTTGTCTGGTCGTGTTGGTCGAGCGGTTAAGGGATCCTGTTTGCCAGCAGAGTGCTCCTGTCAGTATGGGTTCGAGTCACTTCTGGGGTGTGAGTTTTCAGTTGCATACAGTCCTGTGGACCATTCAGGCTTGTTTGCATTTGTGTTCCTCATGTGTGCCCCAAAGAATGAGGTGATTTGATAAAATACCATGCCCAAGATTACCAACCGAGTACAACGCGTGGCGAGTACAGCTAGTATATATATATATATATATATATGTGTATATATATATATATATATATATATATATATATATATATATATATATATATATGTCGTACCTAGTAGCCAGAACTCACTTCTCAGCCTACTATACAAGGCCCGATTTGCCTAATAAGCCAAGTTTTCATGAATTATTTGTTTTTCGACTACCTAACCTACCTAACCTTACCTAACCTAACTTTTTCGGCTACCTAACTTAACCTAACCTATAAAGATAGGTTAGGTTAGGTTAGGTAGGGTTGGTTAGGTTCGGTCATATATCTACGTTAATTTTAACTCCAATAAAAAAAAATTGACCTCATATAGAATGAAATGGGTAGCTTTATCATTTCATAAGAAAAAAATTAGAGAAAATATATTACTTCAGGAAAACTTGGCTTATTAGGCAAATCGGGCCATGCATAGTAGGCTGAGAAGTGCGTTCTGGCTACTAGGTACGACATATATATATATATATATATATATATGTCGTACCTAGTAGCCAGAACGCACTTCTCAGCCTACTATGCAAGGCCCGATTTGCCTAATAAGCCAAGTTTTCCTGAATTATTATATTTTCTCTTATTTTTTTCTTATGAAATGATAAAGCTACCCATTTCGTTATGTATGAGGTCAATTTTTTTTTATTGGAATTAAAATTAGCGTAGATATATGACCGAACCTAACTAACCCTACTTAACCTAACCTAACCTATCTCTATAGGTTAGGGTTAGGTTAGGTAGCCGAAAAAGTTAGGTTAGGTAGGTTTGGTAGTCGAAAAACAATTAATTCATGAAAACTTGGCTTATTAGGCAAATTAGGCCTTGCATAGTAGGCTGACAAGTGCGTTCTGGCTACTAGATACGACATATATATATATATATATATATATATATATATATATATATATATATATATATATATATATATATATATATATATATTAGTATATTCTGGTACCAGTCTTTCCTGTAGACATATATTATTAAATATGACCGAAAAAGTAAGATTAATAATTCTAACACGAATTTTCTCAATCTTTCGTACATTTCGTTTCACTGTTGGAGGTAAATCAAAAATCAATTCTCCAAAATTCATTTTTATTTCTAGTCTGACGCGACACGAGCGCGTTTCGTAAAACTTATTACATTTTCAAAGACTTTAGTTCACAAATACACAACTGAATAGAACTTACGCATCTCCGATTTTATATCTACATTTGAGTGAGGTGGGAGGGGTGACGTGGCATTAACACAAGACAGAACAAGAGGGGATATTAATAGGGTATTAAAAGTATCAACACAAGACAGCCTACTCATGAGAAACTGGCCAGCCTACTCATGAGAAACTCTCCAGACACAAAACAGAACGCTTTAAAAGAGACTAACGTCGTCTATGCCTTCAAATGCCCACTTGGGGACTGTAAGCTCCAAAAAACCCAGTATATAGGCAAGACAACAACATCTCTTTCTAGGCGTTTAACGATGCATAAGCAACAGGGCTCCATTAAGGAACATATAATCTCTTCCCACAACCAAACCATCGCCAGAGAAATCCTAGTAAGCAACACAGAAATCATCGATAGATACAGCGATATCAGGCGGCTTGACGTTTGCGAGGCACTACACATCAAGAAGTCAACACCAGCAATCAACAGCCAATTATTGCACAACTATATTCTACCCACCTCAAGACTCCGCTCCAATATAGAAGCATCAAGAAATATGGACCAATAGGCTTTCTACAAACACTTCTATTCAATACCCATTGTTTGTGTTCTGTCTTGTGTTGATACTTTTAATACCCTATTACTATCCCCTCTTGTTCTGTCTTGTGTTAATGCCACGTCACCCCTCCCACCTCACTCAAATGTAGATATAAAATCGGAGATACGTAAGTTCTATTCAGTTGTGTATTTGTGAACTAAAGTCTTTGAAAATGTAATAAGTTTTACGAAACGCGCCCGTGTCGCGTCAGACTAGAAATAAAAATGAATTTTGGAGAATTAATTTTTTATTTACCTCCAACAGTGAAGCGTAATGTACGAAAGATTGAGAAAATTCGTGTTAGAATTATTAATCTTACTTTTTCGGTCATATTTAATAATATATATATATATATATATATATATATATATATATATATATATATATATATATATATATATATATATATATATATATATATATATATATATATATATATATATATATATATATATATATATATATATATATATATATATATATAAGCCTATACTTGCATAAACCGCAAGTGAAGATTAAATAATCTTTGGACAACACCCACCAGTGGGACTCGAACCCAGAAAGCACAACTACCTTCCAGTAGCAGGCATAACTAGTATGCTTTAACCCACTACACCATCAGACCTTACAAAAGAAGTAGATAGTTCGAGATATATATCTCAAACATCTCCACTTCCCGAAGGCACCAGATGAGTGTGGGGTCAGTCTGCATTTTCCATCAAGCCACTGTCAATGTGAGAGAACTCGTGTCCAGCTTATAAGCCTATACTTGCATAAACCGCAAGTGAAGATTAAATAATCTTTGGACAACACCCACCAGTGGGACTCGAACCCAGAAAGCACAACTACCTTCCAGTAGCAGGCATAACTAGTATGCTTTAACCCACTACACCATCAGACCTTACAAAAGAAGTAGATAGTTCGAGATATATATCTCAAACATCTCCACTTCCCGAAGGCACCAGATGAGTGTGGGGTCAGTCTGCATTTTCCATCAAGCCACAAAAGAAGTTCCTGTAAAATAGTCTATTAGGGGGTATAGGTGTTGTGTTAGTTGTCTTTTCAGAGGTTGCATGGCTTTTCACTTTCCTTCTTATGATGTCTTCGATGAAACCATTGGAGAAGCCGTTATTGACTAGGACCTGCCTTACCCTACAGAGTTCTTCGTCGACTTGCTTCCATTCTGAGCTGTGGCTGAGAGCACGGTCGACGTATGCGTTAACAACACTCCTCTTGTACCTGTCAGGGCAGTCGCTGTTGGCATTTAGGCACATTCCTATGTTTGTTTCCTTAGTGTAGACTGCAGTGTGGAAACCTCCGCCCTTTTCCATGACTGTTACATCTAGAAAAGGCAGCTTCCCATCCTTTTCCGTCTCGTAAGTGAAACGCAGCATGGAACTCTGCTCAAATGCCTCCTTCAGCTCCTGCAGATGTCTGACATCAGGTACCTGTGTAAAAATGTCGTCAACATACCTGCAGTATATGGCCGGTTTCAAGTTCATGTCGACTAAGACTTTTTGCTCGATGGTACCCATGTAGAAGTTTGCAAACAGGACACCTAGGGGAGAACCCATGGCGACCCCATCTACTTGCGTATACATTTGCCCATCCGGGCTCAAGAAGGGTGCCTCTTTAGTACAAGCTTGGAGTAGTTTCCTCAGAATACTTTCTGGCATGTCAAGAGGAGTACAGGCTGGATCACGATACACTCTGTCGGCTATCATTCCGATTGTCTCGTCCACAGGTGCGTTGGTAAACAGCGATTCTACGTCCAACGAGGCTCTTATCCCTGTGGCCCGTGTGCCCCTCAGTAAGTCCACAAATTCCTTTGGAGACTTCAGGCTGAAGGCGCAAGGAACATAAGGAGTCAGCAGGCCGTTGAGTCGCTTTGCCAGTCTGTACGTGGGTGTGGGTATCTGGCTAATGATTGGCCGAAGTGGGTTTCCAGGCTTGTGCGTCTTGACATTTCCATACGCATATCCAGGTTTATATTCCCCAATGATCTTTGGCAGGTGGAGTCCGGATTTCTTGGCGTTTACAGTTTCAATCAGTTTGTTGACCTTTGCTTTTAATTCGGCTGTAGTGTCCTTCGTTACCCTTTGGAACTTAGTTTGGTCAGAGAGTATGATGTTCATTTTCGCCAGATATTCGTCTTTTTTAAGAATGACATATATTGGCGACTTGTCACCTCTCCTGACAACTATCTCCTTGTTCTCACGAAGGCTTTTAGCTGCCGCTTTAAGCTCGGGGGACAGTATGGTGCTTCTGTAGTTGCCTCGATTCTTTCCTCCTTCTGCAATAAGTTCTGCTTGTAAGGTATCTTTGGTAGTGACCTTCTTTTGTGTCTCGAGGTCGAATATGTCGTCCAACAGAATTTCCAACTCTACTTTCCGGGCCATTTCACTCGGTCTGGACATAACATGACAGTTTATGCCCAGATTTAGGAGAGTGACTTGGTCCTCAGTGAGGTTAATTCCTGCAAGGTTCAGGAAGCCATCTCTTGGTCGTGGAATTGCCATAGGTCCTCCATATAATGTTGTTAGTTTCTTGATAATCCTTGGAATTTGTGGACTTACTGCGGGGCACACGGGCCACAGGGATAAGAGCCTCGTTGGACGTAGAATCGCTGTTTACCAACGTACCTGTGGACGAGACAATCGGAATGATAGCCGACAGAGTGTATCGTGATCCAGCCTGTACTCCTCTTGACATGCCAGAAAGTATTCTGAGGAAACTACTCCAAGCTTGTACTAAAGAGGCACCCTTCTTGAGCCCGGATGGGCAAATGTATAAGCAAGTAGATGGGGTCGCCATGGGTTCTCCCCTAGGTGTCCTGTTTGCAAACTTCTACAAGGGTACCATCGAGCAAAAAGTCTTAGTCGACATGAACTTGAAACCGGCCATATACTGCAGGTATGTTGACGACATTTTTACACAGGTACCTGATGTCAGACATCTGCAGGAGCTGAAGGAGGCATTTGAGCAGAGTTCCGTGCTGCGTTTCATTTACGAGACGGAAAAGGATGGGAAGCTGCCTTTTCTAGATGTAACAGTCATGGAAAAGGGCGGAGGTTTCCACACTGCAGTCTACACTAAGGAAACAAACATAGGAATGTGCCTAAATGCCAACAGCGACTGCCCTGACAGGTACAAGAGGAGTGTTGTTAACGCATACGTCGACCGTGCTCTCAGCCACAGCTCAGAATGGAAGCAAGTCGACGAAGAACTCTGTAGGGTAAGGCAGGTCCTAGTCAATAACGGCTTCTCCAATGGTTTCATCGAAGACATCATAAGAAGGAAAGTGAAAAGCCATGCAACCTCTGAAAAGACAACTAACACAACACCTATACCCCCTATTAGACTATTTACAGGAACTTCTTTTCCACAGCTCATAAAACGGAGGAAAGGGTCCTGAAAGATATTGTTAATAGAAACGTTATCCCTACAGACAAAAAACAGAGGATACAACTGACGATTTACTATAAAACCAGAAAAACGGCCAGCCTACTCATGAGAAACTCTCCAGACACAAAACAGAACGCTTTAAAAGAGACTAATGTCGTCTATGCCTTCAAATGTCCACTTGGGGACTGTAAGCTCCAAAAACCCAGTATATAGGCAAGACAACAACATCTCTTTCTAGGCGTTTAACGATGCATAAGCAACAGGGCTCCATTAAGGAACATATAATCTCTTCCCATAACCAAACCATCGCCAGAGAAATACTAGTAAACAACACAGAAATCATCGATAGATACAGCGATAGCAGGCGGCTTGACGTTTGCGAGGCACTACACATCAAGAAGTCAACACCAGCAATCAACAGCCAATTATTGCACAACTATATTCTACCCACCTCAAGACTCCGCTCCAATATAGAAGCATCAAGAAATATGGACCAATAGGCTTTCTACAAACACTTCTATTCAATACCCATTGTTTCTGTTCTGTCTTGTGTTGATACTTTTAATACCCTATTAATATCCCCTCTTGTTCTGTCTTGTGTTAATGCCACATCACCCCTCCCACCTCACTCAAATGTAGATATAAAATCAGAGATACGTTCTAATCAGTTGTGTATTTGTGAAGTCTTTGAAAATGTAATAAGTTTTACGAAACGCGCCCGTGTCGCGTCAGACTAGAAATAAAAATGAATTTTGGAGAAGTGATTTTTTATTTACCTCCAACAGTGAAGCGTAATGTACGAAAGATTGAGAAAATTCGTGTTAGAATTATTAATCTTACTTTTTCGGTCATATTTAATAATATATGTCTACAGGAAAGACTGCTACCAAAATATACTAATATATATATATATATATATATATATATATATATATATATATATATATATATATATATATATATATATATATATATATATATATATTTATATATATATATATATTTATATATATCTATTTATATATATATATATATATATATATATATATATATATATATATATATATATATATATATATATATATATATATATATATACTTCCTCTTGTTGCTTCTATGCTCGTTCGGGGTCTTGAAGTGGGTAGAATATAGTTGTGCATTAATTAGCTGTTGATTGCTGGTGTTGACTTTTTGAAGTGTAGTGCCTCGCAGATTTCGAGTCTCCTCCTATTGCTGTATTTATCGATGATTTCTGTGTTGTTTGTTAGGATTTCTCTGCTGGTGGTCTGGTTGTGAGAAGAGATTATGTGTTCCTCTATGGAGCCATGTTGTTTGTGCACTGTTATTCACCTAGAAAGAAACATGTTGTCTTGCCTATATACTGAGTTCTTTGGGATTACAGTCACCAAGTGGGCATTTAAAGGCATAGATGACGTTGGGTTCCTTCAGGGCGTTCTGTTTGGTGTCTGGAGAGTTTTTCATGAGTAGGTTGGCCGTTTTTTTCTTTTTGTAGTAAATTGTCAATTGCATTTTCTAATTTTTGTTTGTAGGGATAACGTTCCTATCAATAATGTATTTCAGGACCCTTTCCTCCGTTTTATGAGCTGTCAAAAAGAAGTTCCTGTAAAACAGTCTAAAAGGGGGGTACAAGTGTTGTGTTAGTTGATTCTTCAGAGGTTGCATGGCGTTTCACCTTTCTTTTTATGGCGATTTCAACAAAATCGTTAGAGACGCTATTGTTGACTAGGACCTGCCTTACCCTACTGAGTTCTTCATCGACTTGCTTTCATCCTGAGCTGTGGCTGAGAGCACGGTCGACTTAAGCGTTGACAACACTCCTCTTGTACCTGTCTGTCTAGGCAGTCACTGTTGGCATTGAGGCACATTCCTATGTTTGTTTCCTTAGTGTAGACTGCAGTGTGGAAACCTCCGTTCCTTTCCATGACTGTTACATCTAGAATGGCACCTTCCCATCCTTCTCCATCTCGTAAGTGAAACTCAACACAGAATTCTGCTTGAATGCCTCCTTCAGCTGCTGCAGATGTCTGACATCAGGTACGTGCATTAAAATGTCGTCAACATACCTGCAGTATATGACAGGTTTCAAGTCCATGTCAACTAAGACCTTCTGCTTGATGTTACCCATGTAGAAGTTCACAAACAGGACACCTAGGGGAGAACCCATTGCTTATACATGTACCCATCTGGACTCAAGAAGGGTGCCTCTTTAGTGCAGGCTTGGAGTAGCTTCTTTAGTATGTTTTCTGGTATGTCAAGAGGAGTTCAAGCCAGATCACTATATACTCTATCCTCTATCATTCCGATCGTTTCATCCACAGTTACGTTGGTAAACAGTGACTTTACAACTAACGAGGCTCTTATCCCCATGGCCCGTGCTCCCTGCAGTAAGTCAACAAATTCCTTTGTAGACTTCAGGCTGAAAGCACAAGGCACATAAGGATTCAACAGAGAGTTGAGTCGCTTAGCCAGTCTGTATGTGGGTGTGGGGAATCTGGCTGGTGATTGGCAGAAGTGGGTTTCCTGGCTTGTGGGTCTTGACATTCCCATACGCATACCCAGGTTTGTATTCCCCAATAACCTTTGGCAGGTGGAATCCAGATTTCTTGGCGTTCACAGTTTCGATCAATCTGTTTACCTTCGTTTTCAATTCGGCTGTAGTGTCCTTCGTTACCCTTTGGAATTTAGTTTGGTCGGAGAGAATGAGGTTCATTTTTACCAGAAATTAGTCTTTTTTAAGAATAACGTATATTTTAGACTTGACACCTCCTAATTCTCACAAAGGCTCTTAGCTGACTCTTTGAGCTCAGGGGACAGTACGATACTTTGTAGTTACGTCAAGTCTTTCCTCTTTCTGCATTAAGTTCTGCTTGCAAGGTGTCGTTAGTGGTAACCTCTTTGGCGTCTCGAGGTCGAATATGTCATCCAATAGGATCTCCAACTCCACTTCCGGGCCATCTCACTTGGTCTGGACATAACGTGACAGTTTATACCCAGATTTAGGAAAGTGATTTGGTCCATCACCAAATCACCAAATCAATTTGCCACATCACTCTATGGCAGGATGTGGGGTGGGGGGGGGGGGGGGGGGGGGGGTAGGTGGTCCTGGACCGTCACCTGAGGCTGGAGCAGGATGTGGGGGGGGGAGGTGATCCTGGACCGTCACCTGAGGCTGTGGCAAGATGTGGGGGGGGGAGGGTTAGGTGGTCCTGGACCGTCACCTGAGGCTGTGGCAGGATGTGTGGGGGGGGGGGGTGGTAGGTAGTCCTGGTCCGTCACCTGAGGCTGTGGCAGGATGTGGGGGGGGGGGGGTGGTAGGTGGTCCTGGACCGTCACCTGAGGCTGTGGCAGGATGTGGGGGGGGGGGGTAGGTGATCCTGGACCGTCACCTGAGGCTGTGGCAGGATGTGTGGGGGGGGGGGTAGGTGATCCTGGACCGTCACCTGAGGCTGTGGCAGGATGTGGGGGGGGGGGGTAGGTGGTCCTGGACCGTCACCTGAGGCTGTGGCAGGATGTGGGGGGGGGGTAGGTGGTCTTGGACCGTCACCTAAGGCTGTGGCAAGATGTGGGAGGGTGTTAGGTGGTCCTGGTCCGTCACCTGAGGCTGTGGCAGGATGTGGGGGGGGGGTGTTAGATGGTCCTGGTCCGTCACCTGAGGCTGTGGCAGGATGTGGGGGGGGGGGTAGGTGGTCCTGGACCGTCACCTGAGGCTATGGCAGGATGTGGGGGGGGGAGGTGGTCCTGGACCGTCACCTGAGGCTGTGGCAGGATGTAGGGGGGGGGGTAGGTGATCCTGGACCGTCACCTGAGGCTGTGGCAGGATGTGGGGGGGGGGGGGAAGGTGGTCCTGGACCGTCACCTCAGGCTGTGGCAGGATGTGGGGGGGGTAGGTGATTCTGGACCGTCACCTGAGACTATGGCAGGATGTGGGGGGGGGGGGAGGGTAGGTGATTCTGGACCGTCACCTGAGACTATGGCAGGATGTGGGGGGGGGAGGGTAGGTGATTCTGGACCGTCACCTGAGACTATGGCAGGATGTGGGCGGGGGGGAGGGTAGGTGATTCTGGACCGTCACCTGAGACTATGGCAGGATGTAGGGGTGGGGGAGGGTAGGTGATCCTGGACCGTCACCTGAGACTATGGCAGGATGTGGGGGGGGGGAGGGTAGGTGATTCTGGACCGTCACCTGAGACTATGGCAGGATGTGGGGTGGGGGAGGGTAGGTGATTCTGGACCGTCACCTGAGACTATGGCAGGATTGTGGGGGGGGGAGGGTAGGTGATTCTGGACCGTCACCTGAGACTATGGCAGGATGTAGGGGTGGGGGAGGGTAGGTGATCCTGGACCGTCACCTGAGACTATGGCAGGATGTGGGGGGGGGGGAAGGTAGGTGATTCTGGACCGTCACCTGAGACTATGGCAGGATGTAGGGGTGGGGGAGGGTAGGTGATCCTGGACCGTCACCTGAGACTATGGCATGATGTGGGGGGGGGGGGGGTAGGTGATCCTGGACCGTTACCTGAGGCTGTGGCAGGATGTGGGGGGGGGTAGGTGATCCTGGACCGTCACCTGAGACTATGGCAGCAGCAGTAGGATATGGCACAAATCACGACCGTGGTTTTCTCCAACGGCTGCAAATTGGGCAATGGGAGTTTTTTATTTTTTTTCCAACGGCCGTGATTTGAGTCGTGATTATTTTCCGTGAAACAGCAACGAGCCGTTTATGGGTCGTTTTTTTTTTTTTGGTCGTGGAGATTAAACGGCCGTGATTTGACGTAGCAGATTTTCCATGGGCATTAAATGATCACGTTCCGTCATCCCAAACTTTCGTTAGCTCGGTGACCTTGCACAGACATCGCTAATGGTCAATGAAGTCATCCAGTCATCATCTTCCTGTATAAGACCGTTTTCTGATATTGTATATTTATTCCCATTTTCAATTATGTCAAGGGAATTAATAGGCCGCGTTCCGTCCTGGTCGATTTTCGTTACCCCAGCGCGTGGTTGCTAGATGTCTAGTCTCTGAAAATTTCGCTCAAGGGGATTAAAAGGTTGATCCCCGTCTGGGCTGTTTTGCGTTACCCCAGCGAGTGATTGTTCGTCTTTTAATTCCCTTTAAATTTCGCTCAAGGGGTAAAAAAGCCAGTCCATGGCCCAAGTGTTTTCCGTTACCCTATTTCCCATTTGTATGAAACAAGGGGAGCAACACAGGGCATGAACTAATATGCCTCTCACATGCGACAGCGATAAAATAACATAAAATCCGGCATGCAAATATTTTGTTATTATTGTGACGATAATCTCTTTCAAGAGAGATTGAGCCTGCTCTTCCCTATATCATTTACGTCATTCTACAAGTACAAGATACTATATTGAAGATACGTCCTCCAGTATTACCAAACGTTTTGCCCAGGAAGTAAAGCGTACCTTGCACCACCAGACACGCCGGCTCTCCACCCATCGTCAACGAGCAAACTACCCATTTTCCGCCTGCCTGCTCCTGATTGGCTGGTGTATCGCCGGCAGCACCTGCACCTGCACTCACGCCCTCTACCTGAGTCGACGTCTGGGCCAGCTCACGCCGTCCTCCTCAGAATATCTTTGTGCTCTTAGAAGTTGACATCTCTCTCTAGTAGACTAAGCCCTGGCTGTCGTGTACTAAGGCAGGTGGCAGCTCTAGCCAATATTCTCAGCACCTGATTATTATTATTATTGTCTTGTACATTATTTTATTTTAGAGTAAATTTCACATCTATTAATTATTCATGTTGTTTTGTTTGTTGACTTGTTTTGAATTTTACATAAGCCAAGGGATTGTTTTTGTTCATATCTTGTTTTCTAAAGTAATTAAAATTTCATTGTTTATATTTTGTGTTTTGTGTGTCTTCCCATTACCTTACCACAGACAAACAGGCAAGCAGTCTCTTTTTTTTCTGTAAGTGTGACAAGGCATTGCCACCTGCCATTGGAGGACTGCCGAACATCAACACTCCAACACTTTACCGTCACATTTCATGGGGGCCTGTCCGGGAGCTTCACTCAGGTACTAGTACCAGAACGTAAATTTGTGGTAAGCGTACTTGGCTTTGCTACAGTAGCTTTTCACTATTTTCAATATTCAATTTCATATGGTGCTGTGTGTATTGTGCATTCCGAGGGTAGCATATGGTGAGTGTGAGACAACTTTGGATTACGTGGTGACTGTCGGCCGCAGTCATTCTCTTAATTGGTCATCTCTCCCTTCTGTGTTATTACTCGTGTTTACCATACTTTGTCCCTAGGATATTTCTCATATTTTCGGCAGATCATCATATTGGTACCCTGGTACTGTGGTCTGTCCCCGGGTCAAGAGCACCTAATCTTCTGCAATCCGACGGTAGGAGGATAAAGAGGGCCATAGTTCCTATAGCACGAACTTTTGTTGCTGAATTGGGACTTCAGCAGCAGTTCTCGTCACCAGTTGACACCTCGCACCCTTACACGTCGGTCAGAGATGATGATATTTACCTAGGTAGGGAATTAGCTTTCTTTCTTCAGAGCACAAAAGTTCGCTAATTCTGTAAGTATCATATTTCATTTCAGTGGGAAAAACTTGCTTATGTCCTATAGAGACTCAGCAAGGTATGCCTACATTCTTGGACTACCTAATTCACTTTTGAGGCAATTAAATGTTTCATTTGTTTTAGAAACTCAGTTTTGCTTACTTAGTAGGATTTTCTTGCCCTTATCCTCTTACATTGAGTACCAGGTAGAAGATTTCCTGCGATCTTGATTTATTAATCATTTACCATCTTGAAATTAACATTAATTGTTAACGATTCCACAGGATAGGTACCAGTTGCCACGTTGTCCTGTTTCTGACATTCACCATATCACAACATTATATTCGTTGTACATTTATTTGATAATTTCACCATGTTTCATCTCTAAGCTTTCCGTGCAGATCCAGCAGGTGAAATAGGGAACTTAAGTCGTGCCAAGAGGACTGAATTACAAACTCTTGCACATGAGTATCAACTAGGAGTTCCCCATGGAGCCAACAAAAATGACCTGCATAACCTGTTACTGGATCATCTGTTAGAGGAAGGTAAGATTGACTCTGAAACTCACGAAACTTACTCTATTGCAGATAAACCTGATTTGGCAACTATGAAACTCAAACTAGAACTGGCCAAGATCGAACGAGAGCAGCAAAGGGAAGCAGCTGCCATACGAAAGGAAGAAAAGGAACGTGAAATCGCCCTCAAAGAACGAGAAGCTGCCTTGAGGAAAGAAGAACAAGAACGTGAGATTGCAATACTCCGTGAACGTGAACGAGTACAGCTTGAAGCAAAACAATGCCACCTGGAGATGCAACGCGAGCATGACAAACAACAAGCGGCTCTGGCTATGGAATGTCGTCAATAAGAACTCGCATTGGACACTACGCACCTCACTCAACGCCAGCAAGCTACCGCCAGTCTTCCAGTAATTTTCAATATCTCACATGCAAGAAAGTTAATGCCACCATTCGTAGAGACAGAAGTCGACGTATTTTTTACCACCTTTGAGACCCTTGCTAATCAACTTAGCTGGCCTGCCGACCAATGGGCTACCCTTCTCAGAGTACATCTCACAGGTAGAGCTGCAGTTACACTCAGTAGTTTGGCGTCTGAGAATGACTACCAGACCCTGAAGCAACCAGTGTTGGACGCCTACCTTCTCTCCACCGAAAGCTACCGAAGAAAATTCCGTGACCACCTTAAGGCAAGTACCACCACCTTTCTAGAATTTGCTAATACCAAAAGGAGATATTTTATGAAATGGCTGGAAGCAGCGCCTGTCTCTACCTTTGCAGAACTCGTCAACCTCATGCTAGTTGAAGAATTCTTGAGGCGTGTGCCTCCTCCTGTCCGTCTATATTTAGCAGATAAAGAAGAGACCGACTACCTAAGATGTGCTAAGTCGGCTGACACTTACAGCCTCATCCACCGGCTGACACCAAAACCATCTTCCAGTAAGAAGTCGTGGTACAGTTACGAGAAAGTGAGTACCGATCAAGCTGGCTCGCAATTGTACTGTAAGTATTGTAGACTCTATGGACATACCATAGATAAATGTGGTAAGTCTCAATACAAAGGTTGTCGGAAAATCCGACACCATTTAATAATCATACAGATAATAACTGTATTACCAACAAGTTACCCATAGAAAACGTAACTTGTAGTGGAATTACCGTCTAAAGAAAACGGGATATCATCACCACATACTATTATAATTCACCAGCTATTCTGCTGGGAATTGTTCTTAAATACATTAGTCTTTGGACTTTACCATCATAAAAACATCTTATATAAATTAACTTAATTATCAATATTAAAGTAGAGTAAATGTGACCCTTCTATCACTTTCTGAAATCTGGACAAAGTAGGCCAGGCGTGAGGGAGGAAGAGGGCAGCCATTGTTGTGTCACCTCCGAGACGTGTGGAGCAAATTCGGCTCCTATCATTCTGGACAATGTCGGCCAGTAACGTCAATAGTATGGAGTGTTAAACAGCCATTGTTATACGAGACCAGAGGCTCACACGGGAGCAAATTCGGCTCCTGTTAATTTTACTTGGACGTAGTGTTATGGATACCAAAGGTGTACCATCTGTCAACACGCTGTCAACAAATCAAGTTAAGTGTTCTTTCCGAAACCCATTATTTATCATTAGTGGCCATTAATGTCATTATATAGGGTGACCCGGTTAGATCACATGGAAGCCTCAAACTAAAGGTAATTAAGCCAGGTCTTTAATGTTCCATGTACTGTATAGTGTTTTCTCTGATATAGCTTGTCATATATAGGATTCTGGCTTCACAGCTAGCGCACTTTTGACAGGTCACGACGAGGATGCAAGATTTGTGCACCAGTTACTGGGTGATATGGAAGCTACCTCAAAGAGGATAATTTGGTGTCTACACCCTAGTTATACCTGGTGGACTAACCTGCTGTACTATAAGATAAGGAACCTCTTTAATGTTTAATAATGTGTAGTTAATACTGTAGTTTGATTGGCTGCATATATATATTAATTTAATAAACCCCCCCCCCTAATGTGTAGAGGATCGATTTGTGAGATTAAGAGATTATTGCAGAAATACAGTCCACTTATCATTATACAAATTGCTATCGAAGTATATAAATTAACGTAAATATAAATTCATATAAATTAAATAAATATAAATCTCACAGGTCGGTTCCCACAAAGGTAATGCTGAATCCACTAAACCCAAACAGACTCCTCCTAAGTCCGGTAAGCCTGTGATGAATGTTGGTGTTCATGTTAATGATTTTTGTTGACCAGACCACACACTAGAAGTTGAAGGGACGACGACGTTTCGGTCCGTCCTGGACCATTCTCAAGTCGATTGTGAGAATGTCACAATCGACTTGAGAATGGTCCAGGACGGACCGAAACGTCGTCGTCCCTTCAACTTCTAGTGTGTGTGGTCTGGTCAACATACTTCAGCCACGTTATTGTGACTCATCGCCTGCTTAATGATCTTTCTCTCTTCAGTAAACACCTGTATACTGGAACTGTCTCTACCAACGGTTCAGATCCGGAGGGACGTTTCAAACTGAAGGTTTTGAGGGACACAGCGGCTCTTCAATCAATCATTTTGAAATCAGCTGTGCCCAATATCGCCTACACCGGGGAAACCGTCTTCATCACTGACCTCACTGCTACCACTCCTTATCCTCTCACCAGAGTCCACCTGGATTGTCCCTTCGTGACCGGTGAAGTCCAAGTCGCCGTCAGGGAAAAGCCTTTTCCCATGCCTGGAGTGCAACTTCTCCTGGGCAACGACTTGGCAGAAGACCTGCAACCGACCAACCTGATCGTCATGGACAAACCCCAGGTGTGTACCTCTGTAATGGATAATCCCATCTTTGAGTATGTTCCAGCAAAGGTTCAAGAGAGTGATGAAGTTTCTCCTCCGGTTTTAGTGACCACCCGTGCACAAGCTGCACGACCACAGCCAGCTGACTCTACTGCTACCGCTGTCCCTCAAGACCCTCAGAAACTACCCCCGAATCTGACCACGTTGGAGTTCCGTCAGTTACAGAGGGAAGATCTTACCTTGACACCATTATTCTTCCAGGCTGAGACTCAACCTGACAGTATTCCTGGGTTCTTCCTAGAGAACGAATTGCTCTACCGCAGATACAGACCCAGTAAACTGAAGGAGGAGGACGATTGGGCCAATGTCGAACAACTAGTGATTCCTGCCAGCCTGCGGCCCACTATTCTACACCTGGCCTACGGAGCACTTTCGCACTACGGTTTTAACAAGACCTACCACGGAATCCGTCAAGACTACTACTGGCCAGGTATGGTAAATAGCGTCAAACCGTACGTCAAACAGTGTCATACATGTCAGATGGCAGGTAAACCGAACATCTCTATCCCCAGAGCACCCCTGACACCCATCCAGGTGCCTGCGGAACCTTTCCACAGACTTATTATAGACTGTGTTGGTCCTTTACCTCGGACCAGTTCTGGTAACGCCTATATACTGACCATCCTGTGTCCTACCACCAGATTCGCCATAGCACTTCCAGTAAAGAACATTACGGCTGCTACGGTGGTGAAACACTTATTGAAGATCTTCACAAAGTATGGATTTCCAAGGGAGGTTCAGAGCGACTGTGGCACCAACTTCACCAGTGATCTCTTCAAGAGAACACTGGAAGAGTTCAACATCACACAGGTATTGTCCAGCCCCTATCATCCTGCTTCACAGGGTTCTCTTGAGCGTAGTCATCAGACTATTAAAGCACTCCTGAAGACGTTTTGCAATGAAACCTCTAAGGATTGGGATAAACAAATAGATCTCATCATGTGTATATTTAGAAGTCTTCCCAATGAGTCTCTAGGAGTATCTCCTTATGAGATGCTCTACGGACGTAAGTGCCATACTCCTCTCAAAGCTTTTAAAGACTCTCTTCGTGATGCCACCTTCAGTGAGCATCAGAATGTGCCCCAGTTTCTTCAAAACCTACAACACATTCTAGAGAGGGTGCATAACTTTGCTAAGGATAATCTATTGAAAGCACAGGAGAGGATGAAGACTCATTACGACCAGAACAGCAAAGTAAAGAAACTTAAACCGGGAGACTTCGTGTTGACCTATTTCCCTATCCCAGGTTCTCCTTTGCAAAACAGGTTTTCAGGACCCTACCGCATCAAGGAGTGCAGAAACAACCACAACTACGTTCTAGGGACTCCAGATAGGCGGCGGAAGACCCAGTTGTGCCACGTCAACCTCCTGAAGCTATATAACAGTACTCCTCCCACTGTATTGATAACATATTCTTCCTTTAAAGGTCCATACATCCACAGTGAGACCTTCCCTGCTTCTCCTCCCGAAAGCACTGACACTGAGTCAGCGCTTTCCAATTCGGAAATCCTAACTGATCTTCATAACCATTTTCAGGACCATAATGGTGCTCCTTTGCCATATTCTAATCCTATTCTCGCCTCGCCAGATATCACCAAGCCTTTCATCTTTCATGTCGACGCCAGTGGTATCGGCATCGGGGGTGACCTAATGCAACAACGAGGCGAGGAGAATATACCTGTTAGCGACCACAGCTACAAGGAACTACAGCACAATCGACAGGGAGCTACTCATCGTCCTGAACTTGCAGCACTTCAAACAATACTTGAAAAGTGCTCGGTCTACCACCATCTACACGGACCACAACACCCTACACTTCCTGCAGCAAGCCCAATTCAACCATCGACGACTTCTACAATGGGCTTGATATCTGCAGAAATTCAACCTGGAGATCTCTACATCAAGGGGTCTGACCACATCATAGCCCAAGCCCTCTCCAGAGTCTATGAAGTAGAGGCAGCTCCATCTATCACTCTACCACATGAAGACATAACTTATTCCGGAACCGCAGGCTTCGGGGGAGAGTTGAGACGATAATCTCTTTCAAGAGAGATTGAGCCTGCTCTTCCCTATATCATTTACGTCATTCTACAAGTACAAGATACTATATTGAAGATACGTCCACCAGTATCACCAAACGTTTTGCCCAGGAAGCAAAGAGTACCTTGCACCACCAGACACGCTGGTTCTCCACCCGTCGTCAACGAGCAAACTACCCATTCTCCGCCTGCCTGCTCCTGATTGGCTGGTGTATCGCCGACAGCACCTGCACCTGCACTCACGCCCTCTACCTGAGTCGACGTCTGGGCCAGCTCACGCCGTCCTCCTCAGAATATCTTTGTGCTCTTAGAAGTTGACATCTCTCTCTGGTAGACTAAGCCCTGGCTGTCGTGTACTAAGGGAGGTGGCAGCTCTAGCCAATATTCTCAGCACCTGATTATTATTATTATTGTCTTGTACATTATTTTATTTTAGAGTAAATTTCACATCTATTAATTATTCATGTTGTTTTGTTTGTTGACTTGTTTTGAATTTTACATAAGCCAAGGGATTGTTTTTGTTCATATCTTGTTTTCTAAAGTAATTAAAATTTCATTGTTTATATTTTGTGTTTTGTGTGTCTTCCCATTACCTTACCACAGACAAACAGGCAAGCAGTCTCTTTTTTTTCTGTAAGTGTGACAAGGCATTGCCACCTGCCATTGGAGGACTGCCGAACATCAACACTCCAACACTTTACCGTCACATTATCTATATAAATAAAATGGAAATGGTCGTTTATTCAAATTAGGTAATCTCCGAAAGTTCTTCACCGATTGCTTTGAATTTTTGACACAGCGTTGCATTTGAATAGGGCATTGTTTTATACACTAACTCACATGCCTCACCTGTGACAGGGAAAAACATACTTTCTAAATAATGAACGCCATCTGTTGCACATAAGAGCAACTCATGCTGTAATCTCCCAAAGTTCTTCACTGATTGCTTTGAAATTCTGACACAACGTTCCATTCGAATTTGCGCGTGATTTTATATGCCTACTATATAGATGCCACACCTGTCACAGATAAAAAGATAATTAAAAAAAACAGCACAATCTGTTGAACGTAATAGCAACACACACGCTATACTTAATATTTTATGAATTCCATTTCAGTGTTTCCAATTGCATTATTAAAATTAATTTTCATATATTTTGATTTATTTTAATTATGATTTAACTATTTTGTGTAACATTGTGTTGGAATTGAGCTGTGTTGTTTACCACGCCGTTCATTTTGTACGTATATGTATAGATGCCACACCTGTGACAGGTAAAAACATGATTTTTATGAAAAACACTGCCATCTGTTGCATGTAACGGCAACACACGCTACACTAAATATGCTACGATTCCACTTCAATGTTTCTGACTGCATTGATAAATTAAATTTTCATAGATTTCGATTTATTATCATTTTGATATAATTATTTTCTGTGACATTGCATTGGAATTGAGCTGTGTTGTTTACCATACCGTTCATTTCGTGAATATAAGTATAGATGCCACACCTGTAACAGGCAAAAACATGCTTTTTTTTTTACAAAACAGTGCCATCTGTTGCACATAAGAGCAACACACGCTATACTAAATTTGTTACAATTCCACTTCAATGTTTCTGATTTCAGTGATAAATTGATTTTTCATAAATTTCGATTTATTTTCATTTTGATTAAATAATTTTGTTTGACATTGCATTGGAATTGAGCTGTGTTGTTTACCATACTGTTCATTTCTTGAGTATAGAGTTTTTTTTATTTATTCATTGTTTTTTATTTCGGTTTTTATCGGTTTTTCTTATATTTCAGTGATGGGAACATCAAATCATTTGATGTTCCCAATTTTCTGATGGGAACATCAGATCATTTGGGAATGCATCGGACGAGGAAGTGGGGAATGGTGTGGAGGGTGAGGGTATGGAGGTGGGGGATGGTGGGGAGGACGATGGGACGGGGCATTGGGGATGAGGGGACAGGGGAGGGGGGGAATGGTAGGGAGGACGAGGGGATGGGGGAGTGGGAGATGGTGGGGAGGACGAGGGGACTGGGGAGTAGGAGACGGTGGGGAGGATGAGGGGACGGTGGAGTGGGAAATGGTTAGGAGGACGAAGGGACGCTGGAGTCGCGGATGGTGAGGAGGACAAAGGGACGAGAGAGTGGGGAATAGATGGGGTAGCCGGTGGATGAGAGGCCAGAACACTGTATGCATGATCCTGTGGTCCCGGGTTCGATCCCGGGCGCCGGCGAGAGACAATGGTTAGTGTTTCCTTCACCCTGATGCTCCTGTTACCTAGCAGTAAATAGTTACCTGGGAGTTAGTTAGCTGTCACGGGCTGGTTCCAGGGGGTGGAGGCCTGGTCGAAGACCCTGCCGCGGGGACACTAAGCCCAGAAATCAACTCAAGATAACAAGATGAGGGGACGGGGGAGTGAGGAATGGTTGGGAGGATGAGGAAACGGGGAAGGGGGGGAATGGTTGTGAAACAGGGGAAGGTTGCTGTGGTTCAGCAACACACACCGTTACTGAGCCACAGCATCGCGTGGCCGGGTACAGCTAGTATATAATAATTTAAAGAATCTAGCTGTAACATCAGTCATTTTCATTTATACCTTCCACATTGCTATCCCGGAAATATCACATTAACCCTCAAAACCACCTCACTGTAACATATATCCAATCAAAATAATCATTCAGCGTATATATATATGAACTTGATTGGGAAGATATAAATAGAAACTGCTTCGTATTGGTAAAAATAGGCCTCCTGCAGTTATCTTCATTCTAATGTTCTCATAACCTTAATAATAGAAATGTCATCGTCCCCAATGAGGTCTGCTCCACCAAACGGGTTTGATGCTTCTGCCACCTATGACATCATAAAGCCGTTCCAAGGAGGGTTCCATCCTCTAATTAACGCATGAGTAAAATCTCTTAACAGCTCAACTTTTCTCAGTAAGTGTCATCACAGGCTATGCCATGATGCCTTGTATCCACTCGTATTTTCCCTCATTGTATCATTGTTCATATTTTTGTGTTATTCAATTCATCGACCCAACCTAACATAACCTATGATAAACAAACAAACAATTATTTCTCTAGTAATAAGATCAACGGTTTTAGCGATGCTGACGTCACGAAGCGGTTCCATTGAGGGATTAATTTTGCCTCTCGCAAACACAGATGTGTGACAGGCTCACGGCGGCCTAACTTTTCAACATTGGGTGACGTCACGAGTTATGCTATGATGCCTTGGCATCTTTCTCATTTTTTGTAATATATTTAATGTTTAATAATAATAAAATTATTGTAAACTGCCTAGATCAACCCTCCCCAACCTAACCTAACCTCACCAAGGGTTTAAGAATATACATTTATTCATTTGTTATCATTGTTAATCATAATATTAGTTTGCAAGTTTGTTTCAACTAAATATAGAGTGGGGAAGCAGTATATTTCAGATGACAATCTCTGTAATCGCAGTACTGGATTATCTACGGGGGATATAGGGGATATCTATAAATGTATACCTATATCGTGGGGTATAGAGGATATCTATAGATATCAGAGAATATCTACGGCAGTTCCTCTGCCATTTTCATATATGGATAATTCCTAAACAGTGACCCCATTTGTGTAACACTGCAGATAAATGGTTCGCTATATAACAAAGGCAGTTACCGTACATCTGGCAGCTTAGCAGATTAGTACCTGTGTTCATAAGATAATAAACTGTCCTCACGTCCGTCAAATAGCTGCCCAAATGTCGCACCGCAATACATTCATCTGGCAACTCAGCTGGATGCTGGCCACTATATTCATAGCTTAATCATTTCTAGACCTCGAAAATCCTAATCTTGCTACGCAAATCAGCTAACTTGTTTCTAAACCAACAGTCACAAATACATACATACATACCTACACATAAGCAACAACCCATACATGCATAGAGAATAGCCTGTTTTTGCTACCATTGCCCCATTAATCAGATGTAAAGTAATCACCAGGCCTGCATCACCAGGTGTGCATCACCAGGCCTGCATCACCAGGTGTGCATCACCAGGCGTGCATCACCAGGCCTGCATCACCAGGTGTGCATCACCAGGTGTGCATCACCAGGCCTGCATCACCAGGCGTGCATCACCAGGCGTGCATCACCAGGCCTGCATCACCAGGTGTGCATCACCAGGCGTGCATCACCAGGCCTGCATCACCAGGCCTGCATCACCAGGTGTGCATCACCAGGCCTGCATCACCAGGCGTGCATCACCAGGCGTGCATCACCAGGCCTGCATCACCAGGTGTGCATCACCAGGCGTGCATCACCAGGCGTGCATCACCAGGCGTGCATCACCAGGTGTGCATCACCAGGCCTGCATCACCAGGTGTGCATCACCAGGCCTGCATCACCAGGCATCACCAGGTGCATCACCAGGCCTGCATCACCAGGCGTGCATCACCAGGCCTGCATCACCAGGCCTGCATCACCAGGCCTGCATCACCAGGCCTGCATCACCAGGCGTGCATCACCAGGCGTGCATCACCAGGCCTGCATCACCAGGCGTGCATCACCAGGTGTGCATCACCAGGCCTGCATCACCAGGCATGCATCACCAGGCGTGCATCACCAGGCGTGCATCACCAGGTGTGCATCACCAGGCCTGCATCACCAGGTGTGCATCACCAGGCGTGCATCACCAGGCGTGCGTCACCAGGCGTGCATCACCAGGAATGCATCACCAGGTGTGCATCACTAGGCCTGCATCACCAGGTGTGCATCACCAGGCGCGCATCACCAGGCGTGCATCACCAGGCCTGCATCACCAGGCGTGCATCACCAGGCCTGCATCACCAGGCGTGCATCACCAGGCCTGCATCACCAGGCGTGCATCACCAGGCCTGCATCACCAGGCGTGCGTCACCAGGCCTGCATCACCAGGTGTGCATCACCAGGTGTGCATCACCAGGCGTGCATCACCAGGCGTGCATCACCAGGCGTGCATCACCAGGCGTGCATCACCAGGCCTGCATCACCAGGCCTGCATCACCAGGCCTGCATCACCAGGCCTGCATCACCAGGCGTGCATCACCAGGCGTGCATCACCAGGCGTGCATCACCAGGCGTGCATCACCAGGCGTGCATCACCAGGCGTGCATCACCAGGCGTGCATCACCAGGCGTGCATCACCAGGTGTGCATCACCAGGCCTGCATCACCAGGCGTGCATCACCAGGCGTGCATCACCAGGCCTGCATCACCAGGCCTGCATCACCAGGCCTGCATCACCAGGTGTGCATCACCAGCCCTGCATCACCAGGCCTGCATCACCAGGTGTGCATCACCAGGCCTGCATCACCAGGCCTGCATCACCAGGTGTGCATCACCAAACGTGCATCACCAGGTGTGCATCACCAGGCGTACATCACCAGGCCTGCATCACCAGGCCTGCATCACCAGGTGTGCATCACCAGGCCTGCATCACCAGGCGTGCATCACCAGGCGTGCATCACCAGGCCTGCATCACCAGGTGTGCATCACCAGGCGTGCATCACCAGGCGTGCATCACCAGGCGTGCATCACCAGGCGTGCATCACCAGGTGTGCATCACCAGGCCTGCATCACCAGGTGTGCATCACCAGGCCTGCATCACCAGGTGTGCATCACCAGGCCTGCATCACCAGGCGTGCATCACCAGGCCTGCATCACCAGGCCTGCATCACCAGGCCTGCATCACCAGGCCTGCATCACCAGGCGTGCATCACCAGGCGTGCATCACCAGGCCTGCATCACCAGGCGTGCATCACCAGGTGTGCATCACCAGGCCTGCATCACCAGGCGTGCATCACCAGGCGTGCATCACCAGGTGTGCATCACCAGGCCTGCATCACCAGGTGTGCATCACCAGGCGTGCATCACCAGGCGTGCGTCACCAGGCGTGCATCACCAGGCGTGCATCACCAGGTGTGCATCACCAGGCCTGCATCACCAGGTGTGCATCACCAGGCGTGCATCACCAGGCGTGCATCACCAGGCCTGCATCACCAGGCGTGCATCACCAGGCCTGCATCACCAGGCGTGCATCACCAGGCCTGCATCACCAGGCGTGCATCACCAGGCCTGCATCACCAGGCGTGCGTCACCAGGCCTGCATCACCAGGTGTGCATCACCAGGTGTGCATCACCAGGCGTGCATCACCAGGCGTGCATCACCAGGCGTGCATCACCAGGCGTGCATCACCAGGCCTGCATCACCAGGCCTGCATCACCAGGCGTGCATCACCAGGCGTGCATCACCAGGCGTGCATCACCAGGCGTGCATCACCAGGCGTGCATCACCAGGCCTGCATCACCAGGCCTGCATCACCAGGCCTGCATCACCAGGCGTGCATCACCAGGCCTGCATCACCAGGCGTGCATCACCAGGCGTGCATCACCAGGCGTGCATCACAAGGCCTGCATCACCAGGCGTGCATCACCAGGCCTGCTTCACCAGGCCTGCATCACCAGGTGTGCATCACCAGGCCTGCATCACCAGGTGTGCATCACCAAGCGTGCATCACCAGGCCTGCATCACCAGGCGTGCATCACCAGGCGTGCATCACCAGGCGTGCATCACCAGGCCTGCATCACCAGGCGTGCATCACCAGGTGTGCATCACCAGGCGTGCATCACCAGGCGTGCATCACCAGGCCTGCATCACCAGGCCTGCATCACCAGGCGTGCATCACCAGGTGTGCATCACCAGGCCTGCATCACCAGGCGTGCATCACCAGGCGTGCATCACCAGGCCTGCATCACCAGGCCTGCATCACCAGGCCTGCATCACCAGGTGTGCATCACCAGGCCTGCATCACCAGGCCTGCATCACCAGGTGTGCATCACCAGGCCTGCATCACCAGGCCTGCATCACCAGGTGTGCATCACCAGGCGTGCATCACCAGGCGTGCATCACCAGGCGTGCATCACCAGGCGTGCATCACCAGGCGTGCATCACCAGGCGTGCATCACCAGGCGTGCATCACCAGGCGTGCATCACCAGGCCTGCATCACCAGGTGTGCATCACCAGGCCTGCATCACCAGGTGTGCATCACCAGGCGTGCATCACCAGGCGTGCATCACCAGGCGTGCATCACCAGGCCTGCATCACCAGGCGTGCATCACCAGGCGTGCATCACCAGGTGTGCATCACCAGGCGTGCATCACCAGGCCTGCATCACCAGGCCTGCATCACCAGGTGTGCATCACCAGGCGTGCATCACCAGGCCTGCATCACCAGGCGTGCATCACCAGGCGTGCATCACCAGGCGTGCATCACCAGGCGTGCATCACCAGGCGTGCATCACCAGGCGTGCATCACCAGGCGTGCATCACCAGGTGTGCATCACCAGGCCTGCATCACCAGGTGTGCATCACCAGGCGTGCATCACCAGGCCTGCATCACCAGGCGTGCATCACCAGGCCTGCATCACCAGGCGTGCATCACCAGGCCTGCATCACCAGGCGTGCATCACCAGGTGTGCATCACCAGGCGTGCATCACCAGGCGTGCATCACCAGGCGTGCATCACCAGGCGTGCATCACCAGGCCTGCATCACCAGGCGTGCATCACCAGGCCTGCATCACCAGGCGTGCATCACCAGGCCTGCATCACCAGGCGTGCATCACCAGGCCTGCATCACCAGGCGTGCGTCACCAGGCCTGCATCACCAGGTGTGCATCACCAGGTGTGCATCACCAGGCGTGCATCACCAGGCGTGCATCACCAGGCGTGCATCACCAGGCGTGCATCACCAGGCGTGCATCACCAGGCCTGCATCACCAGGCGTGCATCACCAGGCGTGCATCACCAGGCGTGCATCACCAGGCGTGCATCACCAGGCGTGCATCACCAGGCCTGCATCACCAGGCCTGCATCACCAGGCCTGCATCACCAGGCCTGCATCACCAGGCCTGCATCACCAGGCGTGCATCACCAGGCGTGCATCACCAGGCGTGCATCACCAGGCCTGCATCACCAGGCGTGCATCACCAGGCCTGCTTCACCAGGCCTGCATCACCAGGTGTGCATCACCAGGCCTGCATCACCAGGTGTGCATCACCAAGCGTGCATCACCAGGCCTGCATCACCAGGCGTGCATCACCAGGCGTGCATCACCAGGCGTGCATCACCAGGCCTGCATCACCAGGCGTGCATCACCAGGTGTGCATCACCAGGCGTGCATCACCAGGCGTGCATCACCAGGCGTGCATCACCAGGCGTGCATCACCAGGCCTGCATCACCAGGCGTGCATCACCAGGTGTGCATCACCAGGCCTGCATCACCAGGCGTGCATCGCCAGGCGTGCATCACCAGGCCTGCATCACCAGGCCTGCATCACCAGGCCTGCATCACCAGCCCTGCATCACCAGCCCTGCATCACCAGGCGTGCATCACAAGGCGTGCATCACCAGGTGTGCATCACCAGGCGTGCATCACCAGGCCTGCATCACCAGGCGTGCATCACCAGGCGTGCATCACCAGGCCTGCATCACCAGGTGTGCATCACCAGGCCTGCATCACCAGGTGTGCATCACCAGGCGTGCATCACCAGGCGTGCATCACCAGGCGTGCATCACCAGGCCTGCATCACCAGGCGTGCATCACCAGGCGTGCATCACAAGGTGTGCATCACCAGGCGTGCATCACCAGGCCTGCATCACCAGGCCTGCATCACCAGGTGTGCATCACCAGGCGTGCATCACCAGGCCTGCATCACCAGGCGTGCATCACCAGGCGTGCATCACCAGGCGTGCATCACCAGGCGTGCATCACCAGGCGTGCATCACCAGGTGTGCATCACCAGGCGTGCATCACCAGGCGTGCATCACCAGGTGTGCATCACCAGGCCTGCATCACCAGGTGTGCATCACCAAGCGTGCATCACCAGGCCTGCATCACCAGGCGTGCATCACCAGGCGTGCATCACCAGGCGTGCATCACCAGGCCTGCATCACCAGGCGTGCATCACCAGGTGTGCATCACCAGGCGTGCATCACCAGGCGTGCATCACCAGGCGTGCATCACCAGGCGTGCATCACCAGGCCTGCATCACCAGGCGTGCATCACCAGGTGTGCATCACCAGGCCTGCATCACCAGGCGTGCATCACCAGGCGTGCATCACCAGGCCTGCATCACCAGGCCTGCATCACCAGGCCTGCATCACCAGGTGTGCATCACCAGCCCTGCATCACCAGGCGTGCATCACCAGGTGTGCATCACCAGGCCTGCATCACCAGGCCTGCATCACCAGGTGTGCATCACCAGGCGTGCATCACCAGGCGTGCATCACCAGGCGTGCATCACCAGGCGTGCATCACCAGGCGTGCATCACCAGGCGTCCATCACCAGGCCTGCATCACCAGGTGTGCATCACCAGGTGTGCATCACCAGGCGTGCATCACAAGGCGTGCATCACCAGGTGTGCATCACCAGGCGTGCATCACCAGGCCTGCATCACCAGGCGTGCATCACCAGGCGTGCATCACCAGGCCTGCATCACCAGGTGTGCATCACCAGGCCTGCATCACCAGGTGTGCATCACCAGTGTTGCATCACCAGGCGTGCATCACCAGGCGTTCATCACCAAGCCTGCATCACCAGGCGTGCATCACCAGGCGTGCATCACAAGGTGTGCATCACCAGGCGTGCATCACCAGGCCTGCATCACCAGGCCTGCATCACCAGGTGTGCATCACCAGGCGTGCATCACCAGGCCTGCATCACCAGGCGTGCATCACCAGGCGTGCATCACCAGGCGTGCATCACCAGGCGTGCATCACCAGGCGTGCATCACCAGGCGTGCATCACCAGGCGTGCATCACCAGGCGTGCATCACCAGGCGTGCATCACCAGGCGTGCATCACCAGGCGTGCATCACCAGGCCTGCATCACCAGGCCTGCATCACCAGGCCTGCATCACCAGGCGTGCATCACCAGGCGTGCATCACCAGGCGTGCATCACCAGGCGTGCATCACCAGGCGTGCATCACCAGGCGTGCATCACCAGGCGTGCATCACCAGGCGTGCATCACCAGGCGTGCATCACCAGGCCTGCATCACCAGGCCTGCATCACCAGGCCTGCATCACCAGGCGTGCATCACCAGGCGTGCATCACCAGGTGTGCATCACCAGGCCTGCATCACCAGGTGTGCATCACCACGCCTGCATCACCAGGCCTGCATCACCAGGCCTGCATTACCAGGCGTGCATCACCAGGCCTGCATCACCAGGCGTGCATCATCAGGCGTACATCACCAGGCGTGCATCACCAGGCCTGCATCACCAGGTGTGCATCACCAGGCCTGCATCACCAGGTTTGCATCACCAGGTGTGCATCACAAGGCCTGCATCACCAGGCCTGCATCACCAGGTGTGCATCACCAGGCGTGCATCACCAGGCCTGCATCACCAGGCGTGCATCACCAGGCCTGCATCACCAGGCCTGCATCACCAGGTGTGCATCACCAGCCCTGCATCACCAGGCCTGCATCACCAGGTGTGCATCACCAGGCCTGCATCACCAGGCCTGCATCACCAGGTGTGCATCACCAGGCGTGCATCACCAGGCGTGCATCACCAGGCGTGCATCACCAGGCGTGCATCACCAGGCGTGCATCACCAGGCGTGCATCACCAGGCCTGCATCACCAGGTGTGCATCACCAGGTGTGCATCACCAGGCGTGCATCACCAGGCGTGCATCACCAGGTGTGCATCACCAGGCGTGCATCACCAGGCGTGCATCACCAGGCGTGCATCACCAGGCGTGCATCACCAGGCCTGCATCACCAGGTGTGCATCACCAGGCCTGCATCACCAGGTGTGCATCACCAGGCGTGCATCACCAGGCGTGCATCACCAGGCGTGCATCACCAGGCGTGCATCACCAGGCGTGCATCACCAGGCGTGCATCACCAGGTGTGCATCACCAGGCGTGCATCACCAGGCCTGCATCACCAGGCCTGCATCACCAGGTGTGCATCACCAGGCGTGCATCACCAGGCCTGCATCACCAGGCGTGCATCACCAGGCGTGCATCACCAGGCGTGCATCACCAGGCGTGCATCACCAGGCGTGCATCACCAGGTGTGCATCACCAGGCGTGCATCACCAGGCGTGCATCACCAGGTGTGCATCACCAGGCCTGCATCACCAGGTGTGCATCACCAAGCGTGCATCACCAGGCCTGCATCACCAGGCGTGCATCACCAGGCGTGCATCACCAGGCCTGCATCACCAGGCCTGCATCACCAGGCCTGCATCACCAGGCCTGCATCACCAGGCGTGCATCACCAGGCGTGCATCACCAGGCGTGCATCACCAGGCGTGCATCACCAGGCGTGCATCACCAGGCCTGCATCACCAGGCCTGCATCACCAGGTGTGCATCACCAGGCCTGCATCACCAGGTGTGCATCACCAGGCGTGCATCACCAGGCCTGCATCACCAGGCGTGCATCACCAGGCGTGCATCACCAGGCGTGCATCACCAGGCCTGCATCACCAGGCGTGCATCACCAGGCGTGCATCACCAGGCGTGCATCACCAGGCGTGCATCACCAGGCGTGCATCACCAGGCCGTGCATCACCAGGCGTGCATCACCAGGCGTGCATCACCAGGCGTGCATCACCAGGCCTGCATCACCAGGCCTGCATCACCAGGCCGTGCATCACCAGGCCTGCATCACCAGGCGTGCATCACCAGGCGTGCATCACCAGGTGTGCATCACCAGGCGTGCATCACCAGGCCTGCATCACCAGGCGTGCATCACCAGGCGTGCATCACCAGGCCTGCATCACCAGGCGTGCATCACCAGGCCTGCATCACCAGGTGTGCATCACCAGGCGTGCATCACCAGGCGTGCATCACCAGGCGTGCATCACCAGGCGTGCATCACCAGGCGTGCATCACCAGTGCATCACCAGGCGTGCATCACCAGGCGTGCATCACCAGGCGTGCATCACCAGGCGTGCATCACCAGGCGTGCATCACCAGGCGTGCATCACCAGGCGTGCATCACAAGGTGTGCATCACCAGGCGTGCATCACCAGGCGTGCATCACCAGGCGTGCATCACCAGGCGTGCATCACCAGGCGTGCATCACCAGCCTGCGTGCATCACCAGGCGTGCATCACCAGGCGTGCATCACCAGGCGTGCATCACCAGGCGTGCATCACCAGGCGTGCATCACCAGGCGTGCATCACCAGCGTGCATCACCAGGCGTGCATCACCAGGCGTGTGCATCACCAGGCGTGCATCACCAGGCGTGCATCACCAGGCGTGCATCACCAGGCGTGCATCACCAGGCGTGCATCACCAGGCAGGTGCATCACCAGGCGTGCATCACCAGTGCATCACCAGGCCTGCATCACCAGGCGTGCATCACCAGGCGTGCATCACCAGGCGTGCATCACCAGGCGTGCATCACCAGGCCTGCATCACCAGGCGTGCATCACCAGGCGTGCATCACCAGGCGTGCATCACCAGGCGTGCATCACCAGGCGTGCATCACCAGGCATCACCAGGTGCATCACCAGGCGTGCATCACCAGGCGTGCATCACCAGGCGTGCATCACCAGGCGTGCATCACCAGGCGTGCATCACCAGGCCTGCGTGCATCACCAGGCGTGCATCACCAGGCGTGCATCACCAGGCGTGCATCACCAGGCGTGCATCACCAGGCCTGCATCACCAGGCGTGCATCACCAGGCACTGCATCACCAGGCATCACCAGGCCTGCATCACCAGGCGTGCATCACCAGGCGTGCATCACCAGGCGTGCATCACCAGGCGTGCATCACCAGGCGTGCATCACCAGGCCTGCATCACCAGGCGTGCATCACCAGGCGTGCATCACCTGCATCACCAGGCGTGCATCACCAGGCCTGCATCACCGCCTGCATCACCAGGCAGGTGCATCACCAGGCGTGCATCACCAGGCGTGCATCACCAGGCGTGCATCACCAGGCGTGCATCACAGGCGTGCATCACCAGGCAGGCGTGCATCACCAGGCGTGCATCACCAGGCGTGCATCACCAGGCATCACCAGGCGTGCATCACCAGGCGTGCATCACCAGGCGTGCATCACCAGGCGTGCATCACCAGGCGTGCATCACCAGCGTGCGTGCATCACCAGGCGTGCATCACCAGGCGTGCATCACCAGGCGTGCATCACCAGGCGTGCATCACCAGGCGTGCATCACCAGGCGTGCATCACCAGGCGTGCATCACCAGGCGTGCATCACCAGGCGTGCATCACCAGGCGTGCATCACCAGGCGTGCATCACCAGGCGTGCATCACCAGGCGTGCATCACCAGGCGTGCATCACCAGGCGTGCATCACCAGGCGTGCATCACCAGGCGTGCATCACCAGGCGTGCATCACCAGGCGTGCATCACCAGGCGTGCATCACCAGGCGTGCATCACCAGGCGTGCATCACCAGTGCATCACCAGGTGCATCACCAGGCGTGCATCACCAGGCGTGCATCACCAGGCGTGCATCACCAGGCGTGCATCACCAGGCGTGCATCACCAGGCCTGCATCACCAGGCGTGCATCACCAGGCGTGCATCACCAGGCGTGCATCACCAGGCGTGCATCACCAGGCGTGCATCACCAGGCGTGCATCACCAGGCGTGCATCACCAGGCCTGCATCACCAGTGCATCACCAGGTGCATCACCAGGCGTGCATCACCAGGCGTGCATCACCAGGCGTGCATCACCAGGCGTGCATCACCAGGCGTGCATCACCAGGCGTGCATCACCAGGCAGGTGCATCACCAGGCGTGCATCACCAGGCGTGCATCACCAGGCGTGCATCACCAGGCGTGCATCACCAGTGCATCACCAGGCGTGCATCACCAGGCGTGCATCACCAGGCATCACCAGGCGTGCATCACCAGGCGTGCATCACCAGGCGTGCATCACCAGGCGTGCATCACCAGGCGTGCATCACCAGGCGTGCATCACCAGGCGTGCATCACCAGGCGTGCATCACCAGGCCTGCATCACCAGGTGTGCATCACCAGGCGTGCATCACCAGGCATCACCAGGTGCATCACCAGGCGTGCATCACCAGGCGTGCATCACCAGGCAGGCGTGCATCACCAGGCGTGCATCACCAGGCGTGCATCACCAGGCGTGCATCACCAGGCGTGCATCACCAGGCATCACCAGGTGCATCACCAGGCGTGCATCACCAGGCATCACCAGGCGTGCATCACCAGGCCTGCATCACCAGGCGTGCATCACCAGGCAGGTGCATCACCAGGCGTGCATCACCAGGCGTGCATCACCAGGCGTGCATCACCAGGCGTGCATCACCAGGCGTGCATCACCAGGCGTGCATCACCAGGCGTGCATCACCAGTGCATCACCAGGCCTGCATCACCAGGCCTGCATCACCAGGCGTGCATCACCAGGCGTGCATCACCAGGCGTGCATCACCAGGCGTGCATCACCAGGCGTGCATCACCAGGCGTGCATCACCAGTGCATCACCAGGTGCATCACCAGGCGTGCATCACCAGGCGTGCATCACCAGGCACCAGGCGTGCATCACCAGGCGTGCATCACCAGGCGTGCATCACC
>NW_025555886.1:0-20000 GCF_020424385.1 Procambarus clarkii
CTAAATAATTTTACTTTAATTTTATAATTTTATTAATTAATTAATAATTATTATTATTTTTAATAATTATTATTTTTAATAATTATTATTTTTAATAATAATTAATAATAATTATTAATAATTTTATTAATTAATTAAATAGCCTAAATAATTTTACTGCACGACCTGAATTATGTTAGTATAACTAAATTTCTTTGCTTGTATGATGGCTTCTTAAGGTATGGTAACTAACATCTGTGATCATCAGTAACCCCAAAGAAATAATAAAGACGAAGTGCGTAGCTGGAATCCACCGCGTGATTAATGGCGACCTCCAGACTGGAGAAAGAGACCTGGGAGTGGACGTAACACCATATCTAACTCCACAGGCATATGTAAATAGAATGTCAGCAGCTCACTCTACGCTAGCAAGTTAGAAAATCATTAAGGAGCCTAAATAAGGAGACATTTTGAGCACGTTACACCGCCTACGTGCCACCAGTGCGAGGTGAAGAAACACGTAAGGAAACTGGAAAAGGTTATCTTGAGTTATCTTGAGATGATTTCGGGGCTTAGCGTTCCCGCGGCCCGGTCCTCGACCAGGCCTCCTTTTTACACATCCCCAGGAAGCAGCCCGTAGCTTCTTGTCTAATTCCCATTAGACTAGAAGCAGTAAATCGGCAAAGGTACCGATTTACTGCTAGGTGAACAGAGGCATCAGGGTGAAAGAAACTCTGCCCGTTTATTTCCGCCTCCGCCGGGGAACCTTAGGACTATGAATCCTGAGCGCTGTCCACTCAGCCGTCAGGCCCCCCCCTCTGGCGTAAAGGTTTAGAAGTTTTTGACGAGGCTCGTACCAGAATTGCAAGTGATGGGATATGAAGAGCGACTGAAAGAACTGTACCTGACGACCCTAAAAACAAGGAGTGGGTAGAAATGATAAAGACCTAAAAATACATTGTGGGGATTGACAGGGTGCAAATAACAAAAATGTTCAAATTGAATACCAGTAGAACAAGAGGGCATGTGATGGAAACTAGAGTCATAGAGGTGCTAGGAAGCTTTCATTTAGCGTAAGAGTAGTGGGAAAATGGAAATGTTAATAGAGCAGGTTGTGGAAGCAAACTTCATTCCTAATTTTAACAGTAGATATGATAGGGAAATATAGGACAGGAGTCATTGTTTTAAATAGCTGACAGCTATAGGCATTGCTCGATCCTGCAGGCGCAAGTAGGCGAGTACAAGTGGTGAGCACGCAAACACACACACTTGACGGTTGAGAAGCGGGACGAAAGAGCCAAAGCTCACCGCAAACACAATTAGGTGAGTACAACTAGGTGAATACACAGCACACACCAGTTGATTGACAGTTGAGAGGCGGGACCAAAGAGCCTGAGCTCAACCCCCGCAAGCAAAACTAGGTGAGTACACACACACACACACACACACACACACACACGCACACACACACACACACACACACACACACACACACACACACACACACACACACACACACCACACACACACACACACACTACAGAGATAAACAACCCACATCTACACACATAAACATGACGACGTTTCGGTCCCTCGCGGATCCCTTATGTGTGGGTTCCCGTCGGGAACCCACACATAAGGGATATGTGTGGGTTCAATATCCAAGAGTAACCGTAATTTATAACTGAAATTATGTTATCAACGTTAATTCAGCTTTGAATTGTTATGTTATCAGCCACGTTATTGTGACTTGCTGCCAGCCAGAGAAAGGCAGTTAACCTGGTACCGAGTATTTTTTAGGTGAGTAATCACATAGTGCTAATTTGTTTAGTAATTTGTTTGGCAGTTGTGACCTCATAAACAATATTTAGTATATGCAAATGAATATTTTTGTATCGTTAATTTATATTAAAAAATAGATTTTAAGAAAACGAAGCAAACCCCCCCCCCCCCTCCTTCTCCCCTTCAGCCCGCCGACTTAGAAATAAAAACAAAAATAATATTCTTCCTAAGTTACATAACAATATATGAAGATCGAGAAATAATGAACAAATTGCTGTGGTCTTCCCTTCGGACTGTCGATACAACAAAGGCGAAATTAAGATACTTGGTCACCAACGAAATTAAAACATTTACTAATATTTTTCTTAGTAACTCATGTAAAAATATATGAGAATAGTGAAAATATAGGATCACAAAGTATACTTGGTGTATATAGGGAGTAGAGAGAAGACAATGTTGAAGAATCACACTATGCATCCTCCTAAAATATTTATAACAAGAGAGGTAATATATATTTTTTTTTTTACTTGGCAAGTACCACAGCTGGACTGAGGCGGGGACACTCACGGGCTGGGGCGGGGACACTCACAGGCTGGGGCGGGGACACTCACGGGCTGGGGCGAGGACACTCACGGGCTGGGGCGGGGACACTCACAGGCTGGGGCGGGGACACTCACTGGCTGGGGCAGGGACACTCACGGGCTGGGGCGGGGACACTCACTGGGGCTGGGGGGGGGGACACTCACGGGCTGGGGCGGGGACACTCACAGGCTGGGGCGGGGACACTCACAGGCTGGGGCGGGGACACTCACAGGCTGGGGCGGGGACACTCACGGGCTGGGGCGGGGACACTCACAGGCTGGGGCGGGGACACTCACAGGCTGGGGCGGGGACACTCACAGGCTGGGGCGGGGACACTCACAGGCGGGGGCGGGGACACTCACAGGCTGGGGCGGGGACACTCACAGGCTGGGGCGGGGACACTCACAGGCTGGGGCGGGGGACACTCACGGGCTGGGGCGGGGACACTCACAGGCTGGGGCGAGGACACTCACAGGCTGGGGCGGGGACACTCACAGGCTGGGGCGAGGACACTCACGGGCTGGGGCGGGGACACTCACAAGCTGGGGCGGGGACACTCACAGGCTGGGGCGGGGACACTCACGGGCTGGGGCGGGGACACTCACGGGCTGGGGCGGGGACACTCACAGGCTGGGGCGGGGACACTCACGGGATGGGGCGGGACACTCACGGGCTGGGGCGGGGACACTCACGGGCTGGGGCGAGGACACTCACAGGCTGGGGCGGGGACACTCACGGGCTGGGGCGGGGACACTCACGGGCTGGGGCGGGGACACTCACAGGCTGGGGCGAGGACACTCACGGGCTGGGGCGGGGACACTCACAGGCTGGGGCGAGGACACTCACGGGCTGGGGCGAGGACACTCACAGGCTGGGGCGGGGACACTCACCGGCTGGGCGGGGACACTCACCGGCTGGGGCGGGACACTCACAAGCTGGGGCGGGGACACTCACAGGCTGGGGCGGGGACACTCACCGGCTGGGGCGGGGACACTCACAAGCTGGGGCGGGGACACTCACAGGCTGGGGCGGGGACACTCACAGGCTGGGGGCGGGGACACTCACAGGCTGGGGCGGGGACACTCACAGGCTGGGGCGAGGACACTCACGGGCTGGGGCGGGGACACTCTCAAGCTGGGGCGAGGACACTCACAGGCTGGGGCGGGGACACTCACAGGCTGGGGCGGGGACACTCACAAGCTGGGGCGGGACACTCACAAGCTGGGGCGGGGACACTCACAGGCTGGGGCAGGGACACTCACAAGCTGGGCGGGGACACTCACAGGCTGGGGCGGGGACACTCACGGGCTGGGGCGGGACACTCACGGGCTGGGGGGGGGCTGGGGCGGGACACTCACAGGGCTGGGGCGGGGACACTCACAAGCTGGGGCGGGGACACTCACAGGCTGGGGCAGGGACACTCACAAGCTGGGGCGGGGACACTCACAGGCTGGGGCGGGGACACTCACAGGCTGGGGCGGGGACACTCACAGGCTGGGGCGGGGAAAGCCTTAACGAACGTGAGAAGGGAGGAGGAGGAGGCGAGTAAACAGTGCGATGGGCGATGAAGAGTAAAATGGGGGGAAGTGAGTGTGGGGGCAGGAGAGGGGGGGGAGGTAGGGGGCGTAGGGGCTGGAAAATGTATAAATAAATGGACATGGGAAGCAGAGGGGAGGGGTGCATTTTTAAGAGAAAATTGACCAGTAATTGCCATTTCCAAAGTAAAATTTGATCACAGTTGCTCATTATTTATATCCCATTTGCAATGGCTGCGCGCTCTCTCTCTCTCTCTCTCTCTCTCTCTCTCTCTCTCTCTCTCTCTCTCTCTCTCTCTCTCTCTCTCTCTCTCTCTCTCTCTCTCTCTCTCTCTCTCTCATATATATATATATATATATATATATATATATATATATATATATATATATATATATAGTGTAAGAATATACGGAAGGGAGTACCACCTCTGGCTGGAAGAAGGGGGACCCTTAGCCTCGGAGTAAATCACACATAACGCATTAGAGGGAATGTTTAGGTCCCCTCCAATACAGTTTCTGTGCGCTTTTCTCTTACCACCCCCTATATATATATATATATATATATATATATATATATATATATATATATATATATATATATATATATATATATATATATATATATAATGTATTTATATATATAATGTATATATGTATATATAAATAAAACTTTGCCATGTACTTCGTCCCTTGTCAGTTTATCCTTCCCCTAAATATATATAGTAATTGACCATCAGTGTATATGTTATCATGAGTAATGCTTTCTGTTTTAGACACGAAGATCTGTACAGAGTACTGGAACACTGTGAGACTGACGTGGCTGACTCGCTCTCTAAGCCCTCCTTCAAATAATAATTACTGATATTGACAGTAACAGCGAGATAACTCACATATTTAGCCGTACATTACAATAGCAGATAATACTGTACTTATTAGAATTAAATATTACACTTGCCAACATCCGTGTATCCTCCAGAAATGTGGACAAATTAGCTTTCTGGGCCCTATATACGGCGAAGGTGAGATCCAGTATGCATCCACAACATGCAACTCCTGGAAAGCATTGTTCTCCAGCTCCTAGCATGAAGAAACTAGAAGGTCCAAAGATATGCAACGAGAGTCCCCGTGAGCTATGAGGAAAGACGGAAAGAACGAGTCCCACACTGGTGGTAAGACTATATAAAATTGACTCGCCTGGCGTTTCGTTTTGCGAGCGCTTTGTCCTGGGTTCGTATCCTGGCCGGGGAGGATTTACTGGGCGTCAATCGTTTACTGTAGCCTCTGTTTACCCAACAGTAAAATGGGTACCTGGTTGTTAAACGATTTGGCGGGTCGTATTCCAGGGAACATAGGATTAAGGACTTGCCCGAAACGCTATGCGTACTAGTGACTGTACAAGAATGTAAGAACTCTTGTATATATATATTATATATATATATATATATATATATATATATATATATATATATATATATATATAATATATATAAAGAATATATCAAGTCTAGGAATAGCAGAACGATTGGTCATAAATGGAACTTGAGAGGTAAATACAGCTATTAGGAAGAACTTTTTCAGTGTTAGAGCTGTCAGTAAATGGTTAGATGCAGAAAATGTAAATATGATAGAAGCATGAGAAATGAGTCACTTCAGTAATCTAAGAACGATCGGAAGGCGGGGGACACAGGCAGATTTTTGTCAAGTATTAGACGCGTGTTAAGAACATTAAAAACAAGATACATTGTTGAATGTATAAACAATGATACTATTAAACCTGTCCTCCTAACTAATAGGATGCGTTGTCTATGTTATAACAGCCAACGTACTAAGACAAAATAACACCTGTCAAATATCTACCTTTTCCCCCACTCCAGCCCTATTAAATACACGTAGGAGCAAGCACATCTAGGTGAGTACACACCCACACATTATACACTGGACAAGTCTACAGGAAGATGTCTGGGCATCGCTCAATGGCTGCTATGCCTTCCCCTTGGCGTGACCAAGGGGAAGGCAAGCACCCTCACAAATCCCCTCACCCACCGACTTGAGTGATGAGGCAGCCACAGCCACGGAAGTGTGCATGCAGGGTTTGCCTTAATCTCTTCATCCCACCAACACGCTACAAGAAATGTTGACATTCACTCACCAACTCATACTGATAATGATGCTGATACTGAGTTATACCTTTCAGTCTGGCATTACCAAAAGTCAGCATTGACTTCGTTTAAGAATTATGTTCCAGTCGAGTATTAAGAAATGATAAAACTCCTAATAATCAGGTACAGCACTGATTACCTTGATAACACTATCACAGAGTAAATTAGAGAGACATGTTTAGACCAACAAACTGACTAGGCGATGGGGCGTTCTTGTGTGAGTACTTGTGTCGTGTTTCCTGGTTCTCTGGGAAGGAAATTTCAGATGGTTCAGCCCGTTCTCTTGATTTGTCACTCCGTCAACAAAATCCAACCTTTTAGCCTACGCAGAAACTTCCGAACCCAAGCCACCCACCTAACCTATCGAGTCTGAGGCAGAAAAAAGGTAGATATTTGACAGGTGTTATTTTGTTTTAGTACGTTACATTTGTAACGTTGGCTGCTATAACATAGACAACGTATGCTATTAGTTAAGAGGACGGGCTCGATAGTATCATTTAATGTATTGTATATTTAATATTCTTAACTCGCATCTAATACCTGTCATGCATGTAATACCTGACATGCATCTAATACCAGACATGCATCTAATACCTGACATCCATCTAATACCAAACATATATTTATTTGACTGGGATGCATTTAAATGCTTAATATGTAGTCTTGGCTTTAGTTGGTATCATCAGCTTCGCGTTCATGGTAACTATAATGAATCTCAAGCGGAGGACAGAACCACAACAAACTCCATTACGGTATAATTGCTAACACTAACTCGAGGGATCATCTTCCGCATTAACAGTTGTGTACAAGTCTTGATATTCGCTGTACATCATTGTCAGCAACTCTGGACTACCAGTACTGGACTCGTGGAAATTTGACACAACTACCTTGGTTACCTTGAGGTGATTCCGGGGCTCGGTGATCCCGCGGCCCGGTCGTCGACCAGGCCTCCTCGTTGCTGGACTGGTCATCCAGGCTGTTGGACTACGCTACCAGCCAAAATCCACGTTACATATAAGACTTTAGAAACCCTCATAAGAAATACCTTCCCTCCCTTAAAGGTAATTTAAATGTTATATAGGTATGAATAAACCCTTGACACACCTCATAAAGGTTGTAGAAATATATTCCGAACACTTTAAGAAGTGTACCAAGAGTGTTGAAATACATATACATAACTTCACGCAAGTTAACACCTTGCAAATACACTTATCGTCTGAGTACACTACATTTCTACCCGTAACGCTGGACGATACATTTTAGTTGTTCCAGACCCATGATATATATCTCAATGTAGGTAGGATTATCTTGATAACTGTACCGCTGTACTAGACACTCCCCAGGCCCGCCATCTGGTTACATCCATTCTTATGACTGTGTTATTGCCTCAATAAATGTTTAAAACTTTTCCAATTGCTATAATTTTCATTGCGTGAGTTTCTGAACTTCTTGAACTGAAATTCATAATATCATGCAGATTAAAACAGATATTCCATGCATCTATGCAACCTCTCAGCTTCTTTTTTATTTGTGAATAACTAAAGAGGTCACGATATGTATTACAGAGCGCTGTATATATGTATGTATATGCGAATATACATCTGTGTGTATATATATATCTTGGTCATGCACCTCCGAGAGCGGTGATACAGAGAGCGACCATCGTGGTATATGCTCACGCTTCCCACCCCCGGAGCGCGCCAAGACCCTTGCTGTAAGACGCCTGGAACCCTCCTGGAGACTGACTGGAGCCCTCCTGGAGACTGACTGGAGGCCTCCTGGGAACTGCCAGGAAACCCGTTAAAATCTCTCGTGGAAACTGCTACAGGGAACCCACAAAGAACTTGCCTGGAACCCACCAAGGATCCTGCTTGGAACCCCTAAGGAACTTACTTGGAGCCCACCAGAAACCTTCATGGGAACCCACCAAGAACTTGCATGGAACCCATTAGGGACCTACATGGAACCTCTAAGGAACCTACCTGGAGCCCACCAAGAACCAGGAACCTTCCCACCTCTTCACAACCCATCTTCCTGTTTAGACAGTACCTATTGTGACGGTCGTGAATAGTCACGAATTCGTACGTACTTAGCTTTTAAATAGTAGCTAAAAAAACTAACTTAAATATTGCTAGGCCTAGTATAGCACATATATGTACTATATTAGGCCTCAGATATCGTGTATTAGGCCTAGAAAGGTTAGGTTAGGTTAGTTTGTCAAAATAACACAAGTAAAAAATAGTTTTCCGGTTTGTCCAACTCAATAGTTCAGATTTCAACGTTCTAATTTCGTTGTAGTCGGGATATAAACTATGGTCCTCATGGTTACTATAAGTACTACCAAAGCAGGAGGATGGGCTGCTCTTCACCTATCCCTTTCCTCTCCCCATCTTCCAACTTTCTATTCTTTATCCCCCCCCCCCTCCCTCCCGGCCTGTCCACCCATTCCTCCACCCACCCCTCCTCACCTTTCCTCCCATCTTCTTTCCCTTTCCCCTTTTCTCTCTTCCCATTCTTCCTTCCTCTCCTCCCCCTTCACTCCCATCCCTGCATTATATGAGCTCCTCGTGCATAATTCAATGATAATGCGAGCCACATCGCCTTCCCTGCTTTATCTGGTGTATGCCATATTAGGAAGCCCAAGATAACATTAATGATTTGCTGCTCAAGTCTCAAGTCTCTCTCTCTCTCTCTCTCTCTCTCTCTCTCTCTCTCTCTCATATATTCCTGGGAAACCTGAACTAACTCGGATGAGGATATCAATACTCCAATTGCGAATGAATGTAAATTGATACATATTCGGTACTGCATTAGATATTCCTTAAGATATTCATTGAGTCGGCTCCCAGGAAAGGAATATTACAATACCGAAGGAATCATTTCGAAATTTGAAAATGACGATATTGTTTCAGTATGAAAATTATTATACTTTTGTATGTGTGTGTATATTGATTTATTATTTCTTCACTTTCTTCGTTTTTCTGCTCTTCATTTGTTCTGTCACTCTCTCCTATGTTTATCTTTCTTCTCATTAACTCTTATTCTTTTTTCTTCCCCTCACCATCCGCTTTCGTCACTTTCTTCTCCCTGTCACATTTCCGTCTTCGCAAATTTCTCATCCACGTTTCTTTTTCCTTAGCTCTCCTCTTCCCCCAACCGTTTCATTTTCCTGTAATACTTCTTTTCCTTCCTTCTTGTCCTCTCCCACCACCTTCCTCCTCTTTCGTCACACTTTTCCTCAGTTGCTTTCATTTTAACTACTACTAGACAACAAAAATTACAACAAAACTACAAATACGCTATTAGGGACGGCTTGGACGAGCATAGTCTGAGGATGGGGTGGGAGCAGCCACAGCTTGGACGAGCAAAAGCCTGATAATAATTATATGTTGTTTAGAGATGCGTTCTCTTGGCTTACATTGTATTAAAACCCGTAAGGTAACTGTCCGTGTTGAGAGACTCCTTCAAAGCCACCATAAGAGCCGAGGGAAGTGGGTTGTGTTGTTGTGGCAGTGTTATGTGGCTGATGGCTCGCCTTCCACGTGTCAAGACCAACACTCACCAAACACATGTCTGGTCGCTCTTCATATATGTTGTATTCCTTCTTCCTTGGTGTATGGCCCTCATCTTGCTCTTGCTCGGTCTGTATTCACCCGTTGGATCTCCCTACATTGTTTTGTAGGTAAAAGGCCGCCCCTTCTCTCTCTCTCTCTCTCTCTCTCTCTCTCTCTCTCTCTCTCTCTCTCTCTCTCTCTCTCTCTCTCTCTCTCTCTCTCTCTCTCTCTCTCTCTCTCTCTCTCTCTCTCTCTTGTCTCACACCTTAGCTCAAGAGTGTACCACTCCCACTCTGGTCAGTTACCGGGCGGGTGAACATGCTTCATCGCACCCCGTCTACTGGATACCGATATATCATGGAAATAGTTCTAACTTTTCTCTAAAGTGCGGCAACTTGCTAACTTCACCTTCCTGATAACCAAAAGCCAAAGTTTCAGGAGAAGAAAAAAATAATTACATGACCTAACTTGGGGGAGCTTTCCACCAGGCTCCAGGCCAATTTTGATTGATTTAATATTGGTAATTATATTAACCATGGTGATTGATTAATTACCTAATTAAGGTCAGGAGGGTCACCACGGCCCTCCCTAACCTCCCCCACCCCCTCTCTCCTTTACCCTGCCTCTCTTCAACACTGTATCTCTGTATCTCTCTCTCTCTCTCTCTCCCCTCCTCCCTCCCTCACTATCTCTCCATTCTCTCTCTGTCTTCCCCCCTTTCCTCACTATCTTTCCCTCTCTCTACACCCCCCCCCCAACTCTCCCTCACTATCGCCCTCATTCTTCCCTCAACAGGATACGTTGTTATTCGTCAGCCATTACTTCTTCTAATACTGTAGGCTTCTTATATCTTTCTTACATATTAGCAAGCATTTAATATTATTAATACTGAGTGTTGGTATTGTCTCGTTATTGTTCTCTCAGTATTACTCGGCCACGCTGTGACCCTGCTTTGTGTGGCTGAGATTGTTGACTCCGTCCGTAGGTCTTATTGGGGTCGTCACAGTGGTGCTAGGAGCGTCACAGTGGTGCTAGAAGCGTCAAAGTGGTGTTAGGAGCGTCACAGTGGAGGTAGGAGCGTCACAGTGGTGGTAGGAGCGTCACGGTGGTGGTAGGAGCGTCACAGTGGTACTAGGAGCGTCACAGTGGTGCTAGGAGCGTCACAGTGGTGGTAGGAGCGTCACAGTGGTGCTAGGAGCGTCACAGGGGTGCTAGGAGCATCACAGGGGTGCTAGGAGCGTCACAGGGGTGCTAGGAGCGTCACAGGGGTGCTAGGAGCGTCACAGGGGTGCTAGGAGCGTCACAGTGGTACTAGGAGCGTCACTGTGGTGCTAGGAGCGTCACAGTGGTGCTAGGAGCGTCACAATGGTACTAGGAGCGTCACAGTGGTGCTAGGAGCGTCACAGTGCTGCTAGGAGCATCACAGTGGTGCTTGGAGCGTCACAGTGGTGCTTGGAGCGTCACAGTGGTGCTAGGAGCGTCACAGTGGTGCTAGGAGCGTCACAGTGGTGCTAGGAGCGTCACAGTGGTGCTAGGAGCGTCACAGTGGTGCTAGGAGCGTCACAGTAGTGCTAGGAGCGTCACAGTGGTGCTAGGAGCGTCACAGTGGTGCTTGGAGCGTCACAGTGGTGCTTGGAGCGTCACAGTGGTGCTAGGAGTGTCACAGTGGTGCTAGGAGCGTCACAGTGATGCTAGGAGCGTCAGAGGGGATGCTGTGTCGTCACGGTGCCAGACTGTGCCTCGCCAATGCCTACTCTTCCCCTCTCTCTTCCTGTCTCACCTTCTCCCCTCCCCTCTCCTCACTTCTACTCCTCTCTCCGCATCTGCCCTCTTCTCTCCCCTCACCGTAAGCAGTCACCATCAGTAGGAGGGATGGAGTGAGGCAACCATTGTTCCCAGCCAGATAAGCACAAGATCCTTTAATTATTAGTCGTAATTCTTGTCGATTAAATGTTGCGTTCAGAATGTAGCGCCTCCATCGACAACACACACACTGGGGAGGGCGGAGGGCGCCTTCATCCCGGTGATGGCGGGGCACCCAAGGTCACGCAAGGTCACATCAGGTCACGATAGGTCACATCAGGTCACGCAAGGTCACATCAGGTCACCCAAGGTCACGCAAGGTCACATCAGGTCACGCAAGGTCACATCAGGTCACTCTAGGTCACATCAGGTCACGCAAGGTCACATCAGGTCATGCAAGGTCACATCAGGTCACATCAGGTCATGCAAGGTCACATCAGGTCACACAAGGTCACATCAGGTCACGCAAGGTCACATCAGGTCATGATAGGTCACGCAAGGTCACATCAGGTCTAATCAGCATATCACAAATCTTACATGATGAAACCAGTTCCGGGTTTTTATAAGGACATGGCAGGTCATGGCAGGCCGAGACAGAACATGCCAGGTCATGTCAGGTCAGCCAGATCGATCCACATTATGACAGATCGTAAACTGAATCACTTTGTCTAAGGATCGATACTTCATCCGCCGCCGTATGTGGTTTCCTTCGCCACACCCGCAGTGTGGGATCCTTGGAAATAACACTCCTGGAAGGTTGAATGTTACTCCTCCAAACCTAACACATCTATTCCTTGCCCCCGGCCCAGTAGTGCCAGCAAATACCATCCAGATCCCTCCATTTATTGTTTGGTTTTGTCGTCCCACCAGCTAGGACAGGGCCTTGTATCCTGCACTCCTGGCACGCCGAGACCACGAGGCGAGGGTGTAGGATGCTTTTCCTGTAGGGTTTGATCCCCACCTTTCAAGGAACACCCTATAGCTGTACGCTGCGGATGTATTAAATTGCCTGAACCTCAACCTATCCGAGGACCCACGTAAAGAAAAAGAGACATCGCGTCAATTTTGCGAGCCTCTATGATTTTTAGTACATCAGTTCTTGGTCGTTGGGGCCAAGAACTTGCGTCAAATTGTGATGTACTTGAATGACAATCACAGAAAAACAAGTGATTCTGTTATGCTTAAGTATCACAGATCTTACCAATTATATCTTATATAATCCTGGAGTTACATTAATATGATTTAATCCACTTTTTATAAATGTTGATTCAATCATATTAACTAACTGATTTACACTCATTAGTTTTGAATGAATTAGTTTAGTCAGTTGAATATAAACAGCCTCCTGGTGCTTCAGAACTCATTAACTGTTTAATTATTGTAAACAAAGCACCCAAAGATTGAGAAAAGATGTACACGGTCATAAGTGCTTGCGTAACTGCTTGGTGAAGATGACCCCTGACCTTCAAGTTTGGACAGAGAGACACATAAATCTTCCTATGGATACAGATTGCATTGCATATACTTACATGTATAGCTAATCAGAAGGGGTATCCGGCGGTGGATCAGTGTCTCTCCCCCACCCCCTTTTCTTCCTCTTCTCCCATTTTCCCTCCCCGTCCCATCTTTTCCCCTCACACAATCCAACAAGCTCTCACACAAACCCACAAGCTCTCACACAAACTTACTATAACCCTCACACAGGCTCACAAGCCATCATATACACGCACAAACCCACAAATTAAAGTACAGGAGAGAATTCAAATATTCCCGGAAACATCCTATTCTATCCTGAAGAGAAACCCTGGCGCGAGGGGACAAAAATATTGCCTCCAGTCTCTGTGTGAGAGCATAATAAATAACTACATTAATTGTAATTGCTAAAGTGTTATTAATTGCCTCAATAACTTAGAGGTGTAATTATGACATTATTAATTATGTGGCAACAGCCAGAGTGGTGAGGGGGGGGGTGAGGAAGGGGTGTCCGCAGGGGAAAGAGGGGTAGGGGGTAGGTAAGGGACGAAGGGGGGAAATGAGGTAGGAGGATGAAAGTGAGGGAAGGGGGGTCGGAAGTGAGAGAGGGGGAGGTTACTGAGGAAAGGAGAAGAAAGTGGGGCAGGGTAGTAATTGAAATGTGAGGGGAGGTGGGAAATTTGGGAAGGGAAAGAAAGTGAGGGAGGGGGAGAAGAGTGAGAAAGGGAAGAAGGGAAGAGAGGGTGAATGGAAGTGAGGAACAGAAGATAAAAACAAGAGGTAGGAGAAGTAAGGGAGAGAGGAGTAAATTGAAAGATGAGAGGTAAATGAGGGAGGGGAGGGGAGGGATGTGAGCCAAGGGCGAGGGGCAATTAGGGTTAGGAGAGGGGAAATATCTTCTACCATCTGGAGGGTGAAGAAACACTACAGCACTTAATCTTTACATTTTCAGTGTTGGATGTTTCGTCAGCACTGTGACATCTTGAGGAGTACACTGTTCCACTGACACAAACGTCCAACAATAACAATGGAAAGATTAAGTGATCCAGTGTTTCTTCACCCTCCAGATGGTGGAAGATATTTGTGTAGAGTGGAATATTAAAAAAAAAATTAATAATAGTTTTAATATATATATATATATGTGTGTGTGTGTGTGTGTGTGTGTGTGTGTGTGTGTGTGTGTGTGTGTGTGTGTGTGTGTGTGTGTCAGACCACGGAGGAAAATTGAAACAGGAATTTCCTTAAGTACTTTCGTATATTAATACATCTTCAGGAGTGTCTCTCCTTCTGATGATGTATTAATATACAAAAGTACTTAACGAAATTCCTGTTTCAATTTTCCTCCGTCGTCTGACACACACACACACACACACACACACACACACACACACACACACACACACACACACACACACACACACACACACACACACTAATTAAGAACGGCCTTTAGAAACTTGTAAAAGGTGAAAGGAATCTTTCAGAACTTTGTATACCACATATGTCAGACCAATCCTAGAGTATGCGGCTCCAGCATGGAGTCCATATCTTGTCAAGCATAAGACTAAATTGGAAAAGGTTCAAAGGTTTGCCACCAGACTAGTACCCGAACTGAGGGGTATGAGCTACGAGGAGAGACTACGGGAATTAAACCTAACGTCTCTGGGAGACAGAAGAGTTAGAGGGGGACATGATCACCACATACAAGATTCTCAGAGGAATTGATTGGGTAGATAAAGACAGACTATTTAACACAAGGGACATACGCACTAGGGGACACAGGTGGAAATTGAGTGCCCAAATGAGCCATAGAGATATTAGAAAGAATTTTTTCAGTGTCAATTCAGTGTTCTATTTTTCAGAGTAGCATGCAAATGGAATGCATTAGGAAGTGATGTGGTGGAGTCTGACTCCATACACAGCTTCAAGTGTAGATATGATAGAGCCCAGTAGGCTCAGGAACCTGTACATTAGTTAATTGACAGTTGAAAGGCGGGACCAAAGAGCCAGAGCTCAACCCACGCAAGCACAACTAAGTAAGTACACACACAAACACACATACATATAATTATCAATATATATTTATATACATATATATCACACATTTATATCGCACACTTTAGGCTTGTATTCAGGTCACACCTAGGTCAATTTATTAACTATTAGGTGAATAGAGCATTAGATGAAAGGAAACGTTTCCAACTATTTCTGGTTGTGAGTTGAGAATGAAGGGAATAACACAATTATGAAGGACAAAAAATGTATATGTGTTGGTTAGCATTGTAAATGTGTCGCCAAGTCTGTGGTAGAAAGAAAATCATTTGTAAGTGTCTAACCTTCAAGAACACAAATGCAAACTAACATACACTCTGCACACAAATAATTTTGAAAATCAGTTGTTCCATGTGTTGCTGGAAAGTAAATTTAATCCCAAGTCTGGTCAACTCCTAACAGCTCAAATAATTGAAATAAACTATAACATGGCTGAACTTTTGTTAGGTGGTTTATTCTTGAAGGAGAGACGCTAAGTGTGAAGAATTAATACTATGGATTTTGTTCAATACATAGACCAGCCACTTGTCTTTTGTGTTAGAAAGTCTGGTTGAGCGGCATCTAGTTGGCATCATCTGTGAGGCATCTAGTTGGCATCATCTTTGCGGCATCTAGTTGGCATCATCTGTGCGGCATCATCTGTGCGGCATCTAGTTGGCATCATCTGTGCGGCATCTAGTTGGCATCATCTGTGCGGCATCTAGTTGGCATCATCTGTGCGGCATCTAGTTGGCATCATCTGTGCGGCATCTAGTTGGCATCATCTGTGCGGCATCTAGTTGGCATCATCTGTGCGGCATCTAGTTGGCATCATCTGTGCGGCATCTAGTTGGCATCATCCTGTTTGCTGCTCAGTATATGTCTTCCACTAGGCTCAAGTTTATTTTATCAGTTGTGGAATTAATCGTTAACAATACTCCCAAATTACTGTTGAGTACTCCATGATAGATCAAACTTGGAAGTTGAGCTCATAAGAGTTAACCCTTAGAGTGTTCACGCAGGTCTAAAAATATTTGCTTTGTTATGAGTTTCTTGTTTCCAAATGACATATAAATATATAAGTTATATGTATTTGCGACCCTTCATATACACCTGACTCTCCTGGAGCATTTAACTGCAACATATTACACATACCTTTTAATGGCCGGATTTTCATCGATCTTTAAGCCAAATATAATAATGGTTTAAATATATTTGTATATAAAGATCTGCTATAGTCTGGTGAGAGGGCGGTATATTTGGTACCTCTCCCAGCTAGCATCATTTGACTTTTATCTTCAGCAACAATAATTTGTCAAGAAAAGGAGTTTTAAGGTTTCCAGTAACGTGATGCTAATAATATTATTAATATTAATATTAATATTAAAATTCATGTTATTAATATTTTTATTTGTATTATTATTACATTTCTAATATATCTGAATATAAAATAATTGAATGTTCCCATTTAACACCTTCTAATATTTATATGACAAATTGTTACACTTCTGTGCATGATTTACCACATGTCGAGAACCGCAGTAAACGACCCAATCAAGATTTACCTCAAAATAACACTGTAAATTTTACAAATCAGTAAAAAAAAAAAAATCGCGTATGTAAATATAAATTTTTAAGAGGAGTAAAATGAGAAACAGCTAATCTATACACGCGTCAATAGACTGGAAATTTATTCTTTATTGCGGATAATCAATTTCGAGCATAATTTCTTCATAAAAGAAACGTTTTCGGCACATTCTGACAGTTTCTCGTAATAAATGTGCAACATATATCGCCTTATCCCAGGAAAATAAAATTATTTATTGTATTAAGGCACATTAAGTTAAAGTTATCTGCATGTATTTTTTCTGGCCAATATATATGATTATAAAACAGTGAAGATTTATTGTAAATTTTCTTCTAATGTATAACTTAGTTTTTTTTCCTTCTGGAAAAGTTATGCGAGTTCCAGGTGCAGAGGAATAGGAGAAGGAGAGGGAGGAGGAGGAGGAGGAAACGGAGGAGGAAAAAGTGGAGGAAGATAAGAAGTGGATGGGGAAAGGAAACAGTATCTGGAAGAATAAAAGAGAATGATGTGCATGAGAAGTGGAATAGGATGATGAACAGTAGAAGAGGAAGATGAAAAACCAAAATAGTGAATGACTAGAGACTCATAATGGAAGAGGAGATTTAAGATGAGAAAAGAGAGAGGAAGAGGTGGAAAAGCAGAGAATGGGGGGTGGGGGAAGAACAAATGGGGAGGAGAAGGGAGATCAGGGAAAGGGATCAGGGAAGATGGGAAAGAGAAGGAAGCAATAAAAAAGGAGCCAGAGAAAGAGGGGATAGGATAGGATAAGGAGGGGAAGTGAATAATATCCACCCGCCCGTTATGTCAAAGATTAACATCCTGAATATAGGATAAAAAAAATGTTGAATTATGTTAGTCTCAGGGCGACGTCGGTTCCATTTGGAAAGGGAAATATATACGACGTTGAGTTATGTGAAGCAGTTAAATGTGTTGTCGAGGAAATAACTTAAAAAAGCAAGCTTGATTCAAATCTGTGGTTTGTCTTCAACAATTGATGTGGTTTGTGTGCAACATTTTAAGACGTTTATGTGCAACAATTTACGTGGTATGAGTGCATCGATTTACGCGGTTCGTGTGCAACATTTTAAGCTTCGAAGCGCTAAGGTGATGACTATTTAGTGAGCCACTCAAGAACTTTGTGTTGAACATTTACACTTTAGAGCAGCTGTGATGGACACCTGCCTGCTGTTCAGCTCGGGCGTTCTGTTCAACATTTCCACCTTTTTAACATTTTCTAGAAACTAAAAATAACCTAAACATTTTATTCAGAGTCTGATAACTCTTGAACATTGTTTCATAAATAAGCAGACTTGCCGGAATTCACTCTCAGAGACATTAATCACACAGTTCAGTTTCCTTTTGAACGTTCATAGGTACATGTATATTCATGCACTTACCCCTAGAGACCTAGACTATATAAAGGGGTTTGAGTCAAGTGACGACAAATCTCCACCTCACAGGAAGGTTTCGGACGCTTTGCCCGAAACGCCGTGAGCAATAGTGGTTTTAGGCATAGTATATATTAGTTCTACCTAGAAATCCAACAATATGTTTATAACTCATTTTGTATGTATGTAATCTTACCTAAATACAAATTATTATTATTATTATTTATTATTATTATTATTATTATTATTATTATTATTATTATTATTATTATTATTATTATTATTATGTTAGTCGTACAGGGGCTTGTGGTCAACAGCCTTCACCGGCAAACTACTTTCGCCTCTCCTTAGACACCTGCGGCTCTGGAGCCAGCCGGAAAGAAATCAAGCAGCCTCGGGGCAACGTTTCTCGCTCAATATTTCTGGCGGCTGCTCACAGTACCAAGGAGTCGATGCAGTATTTTTTTCGGACCAGGAGAGTTAATTAGCCTTGTGTCATATGGGGTGACGGGCGGGGCTTGTCACCCGCGACTCTTCTACTTGTCTTCTCATTTGGACAAAAATATGAAAAAATAAACGACAGATCCTCAGTCGCACGGTCTAAAACTCGCGCTCCGTAACTGTCATTTATATGCGAACGGGGGAGAAAATAGGGATGGGAGAAGGTGAGGAGGAATGATAGGTGGAGGGAGAGAGAGGGAGGTGGAGGAGGGGGAGAGAGAGGAACAGAAGGGAAAGGAGGGAGAGAAAGATGAAGATATAGACGAGCTGGCTGCCACTCATACAGACAGACTAGTATGTGAGACGAACTCTCACCCCTTCATACAACCACAACAGCTTACACACACACTAGGAAGCAGCCCGTAACAGCTCTCTAACTCCCAGGTACCTATTTACTGCTAGGTAACAGGAACATCAGGGTGAAAGAAACTCTACATTTGTTTCCGCCTCCTAGAGGCTCCTTCTTCACACTTAGGTGTGAGGAAGGTGTCTATTGTCTATTTCTATTGTCTATTTCCTCACACTCACGTTCCTCACACACTCTCAAGCTTCGGTTCCTCACACTCACTCCTCATGACTTTCCTCTCCTACCTTAAGAGTCGCTCTATTACACTCTTCTACAACTATTCTCTCACGTCAGTTTGACCAAATCACTCAAGGAAAGGAAAGGAAAGGAAATATCAGGGGAAAGCGCCAAGCCATTACGACTATTATAGCACTTGGAAGGGGTCAGGATAAGGATTTGGGATGGGACGCCCAACCACTTGGGTTGGACGGTAGAGCGACGGTCTCGCTTCATGCAGGTCGGCGTTCAATTCCCGACCGTCCGAGTGGTTGGGAACCATTCCTTTCCCCCGTCCCATCCCAAATCCTGATCCCTTCCAAGTGCTATATAGTCGTAATGGCTTGGCGCTTCCACCTGATAATTCCGTGCCTGTGTGCGCCTCTTTTCCTATCTTGTTCTCTTTAACCACAGCTTTCATTCCACCAGCCTCCTTGTTTACCCCTCTTCCCTCACTCTTACCCCAAACGTCTTCTGAACAAATTCGTCTCTGGTCAGGTGCAAGGTGCAGGTGTTGATCGACCATTTCCTCAACTGCTCCTTTATCCTTTACTTCACACATCGAATTTCCTTCTCTCTTCATCTCCATTATTTACACACACGTCCACATGTAGTTTTGGGTGTCTTCTATTACGTTCGTAAACATAATATTCAGCAAATCTACAAATGTCCCTCTTATTGTCTGCTGGAAGAAGTGTATTATACCATACACATATTGAACACATTTCCTGGTGTTCTTATGTATCCTTGTCATGACCCTAATCCATTTCTACACTGAACAACTATGGGGACACATATCTGGCGTACTCTAACATTAATATCAAGCTCGTCACTTCTAACACCTTTAACTATCACACACATGCTTTACTTTCTGCATAAAAGCTCTTCACAGCATATGAATAGCATCCCGTGAACTTTATTCATCCTCAATACTCCCTATGAGCTTTACTCTTCGCTTAGTCGTAAGCTTTTCCTAGTTTATAAATGTCATATATACCTTGCCATTCGTCTTACATGCTCTCTTTGTTAGTGGCCTCAATGAAAACATCTGAATCTGTGGATT
>NW_025555886.1:25000-84542 GCF_020424385.1 Procambarus clarkii
GGTGCAGCAAGGTATAGTGACTCAGGGAGGCAGTATAGTGAAGCAAGATATAGTGACTCAGGGACGCTGTACAGTAAAGCAGGATATAGTGTCTCAGGGAGGCAGTACAGTGCAGCAAGGTATAGTGACTCAGGGAGGCAATACAATGAATATAGGCTGTTGTATGATACAGGTCCACGTTTTGTACTTTAGGAATTGTAAAGGACATCATCAAACCTAACCTGACTTAGTCCTAAATATGCAATTCTAGGTCTAAGCTATGCATTCTTAGGCTTAATTTCATACATATAGGTGCTATTGTAGGCCCGCCTTGGTTGTTGCCGTCTTTCTCGGACCCTCGAGAAAATGAAGAGTACAAAATCTGGACTTATTTTTTCATGCAACCGTTCATGTTTTGTACGTTCCATCCACAGTCCCTATAAGTACTATTATTTTCGTGAGTGAAAAAATTGAGAACTCTCGCTCTTGGGATGGTTGTAAAGTTGCTGTTATTATTGAGGTAGCGACCTTGCAGCCTCAGTCCTTCTACTTGTGCTCTCCTCGTTCTCTCAGTCATCTCCTCCTTATGCTTCTCCCTTCTTCTCTTCTCTCACATTCCCTTCCGTTTCATCATTTCACTTCTCTCATTCTTACTTATATCAACTCCCTATTTATCTTCTCTCATGCCTCCATTTCTCTTCACTTACGCGGCCCTCACATCTCCTCTCACATCTCTCTCTCACTTTCCACAGTTCTCCCATCCTCCTCTCACTTCCTCCCTCTTACTCTCATCTTCCTCCTTCCTCCAGCCCCCCTAGAAGGCTGTGCCAATGTTTTATGAGCTGGACAATTGTGTCTTCCTTCATGTTCAGTATTACAGCCAAGCCCAACACCACAACACTTAAACCAGTCCAGTGCTCCACCCGTTGTAAAGGTCGCCGCTTCAACCGGAAACGGTTCCTATTTGTTTTATATATCTATATAAATGTAGCCGATGGCCCAGTAGCTGAAAACTATCTATATGATAACGCCGGTGAGATATTTACAAGGCACAACTCTTTACATAAACAAGACGCTCACAGGACGTTTTGGAAGAACGAGATCTATTCAGCTTCACTAGAGAAATTAAAAAAATACTGATAATAATAATAATAATAATATATAATAATATATTTTATCTATATATACAAGAGTTCTTACATTCTTGTAAAGCCACTAGCACGCGTAGCGTTTCTGGCAAGTCCTTAATTTTAATTTTCCATGTAATACGACCAGGGAATCATTAAATGATTTGGTTAAATCGTTTAACAACCAGGTACCCATTCACTGCTGAGTGAATAGAGAGGTACAGGTAAGGATTGGCGCCTAGTCAATCCTCCCCGGCCAGGATACGAACCCAAGCCAAAATGCTCGAGAGGCGCGGGGCGAGTGTCTTACCACTGCGCCAAGGGAAATATAATAATAATAATAATAATAATAATAATAATAATAATAATAATAATAATAATAATAATAATAACATTGCTGTAATAATTCGTACAAAAAATACTTATAGTATTATCGAGTAAGATAAATGTTAATGGTAGTTCATTCAATAACAGTTGGTTATAGCATGAGTTCAGGCAGTTTACTCACGTGTTATTCATATACACTCACACACACTCACACACATAGGTGTACGTATATATATATGTGAATATGTGTAGGTATATGTGTGTGTATTTGTATACAGGGTATGTGGAAGCTGCTCAGAATTCCATTTCTCCTTTGTAAACACATTAATGACACTGTAAAAAGACACCTCGAACACTGTTTATGTTGAACAGACGTAAATCTGTATATTTATGTTTGTAGGTTAACTTAGCATTTTAAAAGCACTACAATCAATTTCTGTGGTTGACTGTTCAATAAATCACTGAACTATATGTTTAACAGATCTCTAACCCTGTCCATGGAGGACAGAAGAAAATGTATATATGTTGATTAGCATTGTAATTTTCTTCTATACTATTGTTTAAATTCTGCTACTGTATAGTAATATTGATGCTCATTCATACGGCTCTCTAACGACACTGGTGCTCCTCGAGCCTATTATACCCCTGCTACTACTCAAGGGCATAGTCCTCAGGTAGTCTGCTGCCTCTCGAGCAGATTGCAGACCCTGGGTAGTCAGTCCAGCTGCTCCTCGAGTGTATTATAGCCCTGTGGGGAGTACTGCTACTCCTTAAATATATTGTAGCCCCCTGGCAGTCCTGCTACTCCTTGAGTGAAATATAGCACCTTGGTAGTCCTCCTTCTGGGCTTTACAAATTGTGGTGGTGAGCGCTGTCAGCAGTTCTTGACTCGCGCTGGGCTTAGCAAGTTGTGGAGGGCCGGCGCTGGGCTCAACAAGTTGTGGTGGGCCGGCGCTGGGCTCAACAAGTTGTGGTGGGCGGGCGCTGGGCTCAACAAGTTGTGGTGGGCGGGCGCTGGGCTCAACAAGTTGTGGTGGGCCGGCGCTGGGCTCAACAAGTTGTGGTGGGCCGGCGCTGGGCTCAACAAGTTGTGGTGGGCCGGCGCTGGGCTCAACAAGTTGTGGAGGGCCGGCGCTGGGCTCAACAAGTTGTGGTGGGCCGGCGCTGGGCTCAACAAGTTGTGGTGGGCGGGCGCTGGGCTCAACAAGTTGTGGTGGGCGGGCGCTGGGCTCAACAGGTTGTGGTGGGCGGGCGCTGGGCTTAGCAAGTTGTGGTGGGCGGGCGCTGGGCTCAACAAGTTGTGGTGGGCGGGCGCTGGGCTCAACAGGTTGTGGTGGGCGGGCGCTGGGCTTAGCAAGTTGTGGTGGGCGGGCGCTGGGCTCAACAGATTGTGGTGGGCGGGCGCTGGGCTCAACAGATTGTGGTGGGCGGGCGCTGGGCTCAACAAGTTGTGGTGGGCGGGCGCTGGGCTTAACTAACTCCACCTGTGCTTCGCTCCTCATCAAAATTTCATGTTCAGTATTTCGGTCTCAAGAGCCGTGCTAATCAATGCTCTAAAATTGTGTTATCAGTTAATTAAATTTCGGGCCGTCACCATCAGCACTTGTGATGACGAAATTCTCCCGTCTTGATAATTTTGTTTCCGCATTTTTAGCTTTTCAGAAACAATACTAATTGATGTTCCAATTTGTGTGATGATCAGTTAATTAGTTTTCGTGTTTTGGGACCATTTTTTCCCCACATTAATTTAAAGCATGTTCAACAGAATATGAAAATAAGAGAATTCTGTTGGAAAAACACTGGCCGTCTGCTTGTCAAGTTTGCGTCACCGCTTCTCCTCCCCGCTCTCTGCGTCTCCGTCGTCGTCTCCGTCGTCGTCTCCGTCGTCATCTTACCAGAAGTATTTTGCGTGCTGACGGAGGAAACAGTAGACGACAGTGGTGCGTGAATGGAACTTTTTCTCCCTCGTGTATATCAGTGGCGGCACGACGCGGGAGCAGTGTCGCTCTTGATACCATCTTCCACACGCTAGATTCATTTCCATGTTAACGGGGGCCTCCCTTGCTGTCTTCTCTGAATGTCAGCAGCCACCTGTGTTGCACACCTTCTGCACACACCTGACTATAGCCCTATACGTGACAAGTCATACACCTGAGACACAGGTGCTCGATGTTTACAACTATACACAGCTGTCGAGACCTGCATTGACTCGCATGCCGAACTCTGCCGAATCCCCTTGACACACCTGTCGAGGCCTATTGATTCCTGCATCTGGCACACCTGCCGATATGTACATCTGACACAGTTACTCAATCCTACACTTGACACACCTAACGTACCATGCACATATGATGTATGCCCTCTACACAAGACAGTCTCAGCACTATGCTCGGGAGATAATCTCAGTGCTCTGTACACATGACAATCGTAGCGCCATGCACACAAGAGTCTCAGAGCCATGCATGCAAGATAATAACAGCATCCTGCATATATAAGTCTCCGCGCCCTACACATACGACAATCTCAGCGCCCTACACATGTAACAATCTCAGCGCCCTACACATGTAACCATCTCAGCGCCCAACACATGTAACCTTATCAGCGCCCTACACATGTAACAATCTCAGCGCCCTACACATGTAACCATCTCAGCGCCCTACACATGTAACAATCTCAGCGCCCTACACATGTAACAATCTCAGCGCCCTACACATGTAACCATCTCAGCGCCCTACACATGTAACCATCTCAGCGCCCTACACATGTAACAATCTCAGCGCCCTACACATGTAACCATCTCAGCGCCCTACACATGTAACCATCTCAGCGCCCTACACATGTAACCATCTCAGCGCCCTACACATGTAACAATCTCAGCGCCCTACACATGTAACCATCTCAGCGCCCTACACATGTAACCATATCAGCGCCCTACACATGTAACAATCTCAGCGCCCTACACATAACGACAGAAACTTGAGGCACACAACTGCCAACCTCTGCACCTGTCACTACACTAAACGGCGAAGACATCTGTTTGAAAACAAAACTGGATCATGTTTTTATCGTACCTCGCACTCACCGTTCAATCTAATAAACCTCTCTCTCAGCTATGATTAAAAAGTAAATAATTATACTACGCCTCTCTTATACACGACTCACAACGGAAAAATGTTTTGTTTTTATGCTGGAGCGAAGAAGTTGCTCGCACGCCATCGTCCTGAAGGGGGTCAAGAGTGCCGGCGGGAGGGCACGGACAGGGAGCTTCCTGGGAGAGGCGCAGCAGGAGCACCCTCGTCGCCAACTAATTGAGGTGCTTGGTGGAGGTGTCGCGAAAATAGGGCGCCGCTTACGGCATGATTCACTCATTTTTTGTCTCATTAATTCGAAGGAGCCGACACGCTATTTAAGCTGTTGACGTAACCAGCTCCTGCGTATTTCCTCTTAACTACGGAGAATGTTTTGTGTTGTGTGTGTGTGTGTGTGTGTGTGTGTGTGTGTGTGTGTGTGTGTGTGTGTGTGTGTGTGTGTGTGTGTGTGTGTGTGTGTGTTGTGTTGTGTGTGTGTGTGTGTGTGTGTGTGTGTGTGTGTGTGTGTGTGTGTGTGTGTGTGTGTACTCACCTAATTGTACTCACCTAATTGTGAGTACAATTAGGTGAGTACACACACACACACACATACACAATCACAGACACACACACACATACACACATACACACACACACACACACACACACACACACACACACACACACACACACACACACACACACACACACACACACACACACACACACACACTCAATCACAGACACAGACACACACAGACACACACACACACACACCTGCCTGCCTGCCACACACAGAGCCTGCCTGTGTGTGTGTGTGTGTGTGTGTGTGTGTGTGTGTGTGTGTGTGTGTGTGTGTGTGTGTGTGTGTGTGTGTGTGTGTGTGTGTGTGTGTGTGTGTCTGTGATTGAGTGTGTCTGTGTCTGTGATTGAGTGTGTGTGTGTGTGTGTCTGTGTCTGTGTGTGTCTGTGTCTGTGATTGAGTGTGTGTGTGTGTGTGTGTGTGTGTGTGTGTGTGTGTGTGTGTGTGTGTGTGTGTGTGTGTGTGTGTGTGTGTGTGTGTGTGTGTGTGTGTGTGTGTATGTGTGTGTGTGATTACCTAAGTGTAGTTACAGGAGGAGAGCTACGCTCGTGGTGTCCCGTCTTCCCAGTACTCTTTGTCATATGGCAGTTTAAAACTACTTACGCTTTTGGCCTCTTCCACCTTCTCACTTAACTTGTTCCATCGTTTTACCACTCTTTTTTTGCACAGGTTAACTTTTTAATATTTCTTCGGCATCTTTCTTTTCTTAGCTTGAACCGGTAACCCTTGTTCTTGAAGTTACAGTTTTGAGGAATTCCTCTTTTTCAATTTGATCGATACCTGTTAATATTTGGTATGTAGTGATCATATATCTTTTTCTTCAGTCTTCCAGCTTTGGCAAATTCAACTTCTCTAGCCTTTTCTCGTAACTCTTGTTTCTTAGTTCTGAAAATCATTTAATAGGATGTCTTTACATCTTTTCCAGTTTGTTGATGTGCTTCTTGAGATATGGGCATTATGCAGCTGCTACATATTCAAATTTGGTCTAACAGAAGTCGTGAACAATTTCTTAGTATTTCCCTGCCCATGTATTTAATAGCGAAGTTGGAAAGTGCAGCATAGGCACTCTGCACAATCTCCTTTATGTGGTCCTTTAGTGATAGCTTACTCTCCAAAACCACCCCTAGATCTCTGTCTTTGTCCGAGTTCTTAAACTGAAAGCGTTTTCAAATAATTTGTAGATTATGTGTGGCCTATTTTCTGTTATTCCGTATTCCATAACGTGGCATTTATTCACGTTATATTCCATCTGCCAAGTGTTGTTCCATACACTTATTTTGTCAAAGTCACCTTGAAAGGCATGACAATCGTCTAAGTCTCTTATCTTTCCTTGTAGCTGAACATGATCAGTAAACACGTTCATATAATTAAGTATTCCTTCTAGTAGAACATTCCATTTAGACAGTGAACATTACTGGTTTTAAAACTGAGCCCTGTGGTACTGCACTAGTAACATTTTACCAATGTGAAACATTGCCTCTGATTACTGCACACATTTTTCTGACATAAAAGTGTTCATTCACGTCAGAAATCGTCCTCTCACCCTCTCCAGAATGTTCCAGATTTCAAAACAACCTCTTGTGTGGGACTCTTGTCAAAAGTCTCTGTTTAGGTCCAGATAAATGCAGTCAACCCAACTATCTCTTTCCTGTAAGATCTCCGTAGCTCTATCATAAAAAGTAAATAGATTTGTGACACAGGATCTTCCTGTTCGAAAGCCATACTGTCTCTGTTATTATATAATTTCTTTCCATGTATTCTAAACATTTCCTTATTATGTGTTCTAGTGGTTTACCTACCATGCTTCTCAATGATGCAGGTCTGTAATTTGGAGGGTTTTCTCTGTTACCATTTTGTATATTGAAACTGTGTTTGCCTTTTTGTCCATTTCTTGTTGCACATTTCTGTTTTGGATTTACCAATATACTTCTTTGAAAGTTTCTTTCTCCTTTACAACTTGCGAATATTTTTCTTTTATTTCCTCCTTGTCCAATTTTACTTCCAATCCTTTAGTAAGATCTACTATTTGAGCTGTACATGAAGTGTTCCTTAACATGTCCTTGCCTTACTCCCAGCATTGGCTAGCCTGTAGGGTTGCTCTCAGTTCTTCTCTATTTTCGTCTATTTTCCCGTCAATTTCTTCAAATTTCTCCCCCCCATCCGTCATTATTTATATCTCATTTTCTTTCACTAATTCCTTGATTAGTACCTCCTGTCTCTTGATCTTGTCGGTAAAGTTGGTAATTTTCATCCTCTGCTGTGAAATATTTCCTTGAACAATATTAATGATATTTTTAACATCTTCATTTCCAAATATAAGAAGTTTTCTTTAATTAATAAAGCTTTATCAAATCCTCAATCATTATTAACCTGCCAAGGAAACCTCCTTTCCCTATTTCTTCCTTGGTGCAACCCTTGAAGTTTCATCTCTTGTTGGCTCTTCAGCGGACACCGATAAATCCATCGCATTGATCATTTTTGTTTTCATTCTCGTTCGTCTGTGTTTAGGGAACCCTTGCTCAACACCATCCCAGACGTGTAGGTTTTGATCAACAAAGCCCACTCTCTACCTTGTATTACTGACCTCGGTATATTTATGGCATCGGGAACACCATTTTCATGGCTCACGTCAAAGCTTGAACGTCATAATGTGATGGTCCTGCAGTTGTCTTAGCCGTGTCGTCGTCGTGTATATGTGCGTGTGTCTGTATGTGTAATTAGTATTTGTGCCTGCAGGATCAATCTGTTAGTTCTTGGACCCCGCCTCTCTAACCATCGGTTGTCTAATGTGCTCACTATCGACATATTTTCCACTATCCTATCTACTACATATATTTCTCTCTAACAGACGCACATACATACCCAGAATGCAGCCTATAACAGCTATCTAACTCCCATCTACCTATTTACTGCTAAGTGAACAGGAATATCAGGTGAAAGAAACTTCCTATTTGTTTCTACCTCAGCCGGGAGTCAAACCCAGGCCCTTAGTACTACGACCCCCGAGCGCTGTCCACTCGGCCGCAGGGCCTAGACAAACATACTAGAAAACCGTCAATCGGTTTTCACAGTTCCTTTGCCTGACCATTCGAAGCCAAAATGTAAAGGTATCATGTCCAATAATGGAGTAAGTGTATATTAGACAAAACCTTCCAATGACAACCTCTCATAAAGAAACTGTTTAAATACCGAACACTGCCAAAGGAGGTTGGTTGGTAATGCAGGCGTCCTGCTTACAGGTTCAGGCTAACGATGCCAATTTACCTTACATTGGCTAATGTATGCATTGCATTATATGTTTCAATAAATAATATTTTGCATTTATTATTTGTGGCGGTAATTATTGGGTATTGCCACGTGGCAATCTTGCAAGTCGTAGTAACTATGCGTATATCCACTCAGAGATCTGATCCAGGTTCTTGTGTAAGGGTGTTCGTCTTCCATTGACAACGCTGAATTATTCAGCCGCATCACCTTGTTGTGTCAGTCAACACTGCTTGGCTCCCGTCTTTACGCCACGCTCCCACCACGAAAAAACCTGAAACTTGAAACTAACACTTGATTCTTTTTTTTTATTTTTTGAATGGTCAAAATTGGTGTTGTGGATGATGAACGGAGTAAGAATAATGAATGGAGGAATATATGTACATGTTTCCAATATTGTACTTAGAGAAAAATAGATAGGTGTTGATGGATAGATATTGGAGACCCATATATTACGGTGTATTTCTAACCAGCATGCATATGTATGAACATGTTACGTCCAGTCGCGTTCTTTTGACAACACTCTGCAGGAGTAGACGACTTTTGACGGTTTTTAGAGCTTCCCATAACTCATGGTAACATAACTTACTCTACTTGTCATCCTTGCAACATGGACCGTCAGTCGGCTTTCAACTGTCCACAATCACTGCTGTGTGAGCAGTAGCGGACACTTAGGGATAGGTGTTGCCGGGTGAGCAGTAGCGGACACTTAGGAATAGGTGTTGCCGGGTGAGCAGTAGCGGACACTTAGGGTTAGGTGTTGCCGGGTGAGCAGTAGCGGACACTTAGGGATAGGTGTTGCTGTGTGAGCAGTAGCGGACACTTAAGGATAGGTGTTGCTGTGTGAGCAGTAGCGGACACTTAAGGATAGGTGTCCGGTTCACCCACCGACGTCCCCGGCTCAGAGTCGGCCGGTATAGCATAGATGTTCCTATATAAATAGGATACTATTGGTTAAGAACTGTTATTCTATATCGGCTAATTAAAAATACTGTCTGTTAATAGATTCAACAAATATATATATTGTAATGTTAATTTACAGTCGATGTAGATGTAGGGTGAACCTTTAGTCACCACTGCCAGTCTTCATGTGGTAAGTCTGTCTGTTTTCCTGTAATCTTGTGGCTACAAACATCTATTTATCTATCCATCTCTCTCTCTCTCTGTCTTTCTCTCTCTCTCTCTCTCTCTCTCTCTCTCTCTCTCTCTCTCTCTCTCTCTCTCTCTCTCTCTCTCTCTCTCTCTCTCTCTCTCTCTCTCTCTCTCTCTCTCTTTCTCTCAAGACTGCTTTGTTCCTGTTAAGTTGGATGTGTCGACCTTCCTTTGGTGAGACTGTGGGGAGGAGTGGCGGCTGTATTTAAGTTACTGTTTTATGGGGCTACAGCCCAAATATGAATATCAGAAATATTCTTGTAATTTTACCGCCATCAGCGAATAATGTTGTATATTATAGGAAAAATTCGTTGATTAAAATTTTTCTTTTCAAAATATTTACAGAGGTAGGTGGCAGGTAGTGTCAAAAATCTTCGTTGGAGGCTCAGTGTTTACCTGTGACTTACTGGTTTCTCATGAATTTTGACGACCCGACTAGCTTAAGTTCGTCCCGTACCACAGACCATTCCCTCTGCAAAGTTGTATGAGGCTAGCCCCAAGCATCTGACCTCCAACTTTGGACAAACATTCTCTCATATAGTATAATTATGTATAATATATGTGTGTGAGTGTGTGTGTGTATGGGTTCAAGATTTAATGAAATAACTGGACCCAGAAAGCGCCACAAGGTCGTTGGTTGTCCATGAAACTTATGCATATAATTTCTATGAAGAACCAACACTTTCAGAGGATCTCTGGCGCGGTGATCATGGGACCCTTGGGGAGACCCCGGCGCCCTGGGGTTGAGTCCTCTATGGGTACATAGAGTTATAGTAATATATATATATATATATATATATGTCGTACCTAATAGCCAGAACGCACTTCTCAGCCTACTATTCAAGGCCCGATTTGCCTAATAAGCCAAGTTTTCATGAATTAATGTTTTTTCGTCTACCTAACCTACCTAACCTAACCTAACCTAGCTTTTTTTGGCTACCTAACCTAACCTTACCTATAAATATAGGTTAGGTTAGGTTAGGTAGGGTTGGTTAGGTTCGGTCATATATCTACGTTAATTTTAACTCCAATAAAAAAAAATTGACCTCATACATAGAGAAAATGGTTGCTTTATCATTTCTTAAGAAAAAAATTATAGTAAATATATTAATTCAGGAAAACTTGGCTTATTAGGCAAATCGGGCCTTGAATAGTAGGCTGAAAAGTGAGTTCTGGCTACTAGGTACGACATATATATATATATATATATATATATATATATATATATATATATATATATATATATATATATATATATATAACTGAAAACTCACACCCCAGAAGTGACTCGAATCCGAATCGAACAGTTGCATATATGCCTGGAGACCATTCAAGCTTGTTCGCATATATATATATATATATATATATATATATATATATATATATATATATATATATATATATATACGTACACATTTATTTCAGTCATGTCAGAATATACACGAGAATGTCCCAAGAAGTCAAAATGTCCGCCACACAGTACACACTCCAACACTCTCCCCGACACACTCGCCACACAGTACACTCTCCAACACTCTCCCCAACTCACTCTCCACACAGTACACTCTCCAACACTCTCCCCGACACACTCTCCACACAGTACACTCTCCAACACTCTCCCCGACACACTCGACGCGAGTACTTAAGCTAACGTCACTTCCCAAGTGTTTCTCCTGTGGTAATTTTGAGTCAATATTGGTGGATATGACGAGGGGACGTGCCTAGTTAATCTCCCCAGCTGCGTCACACCTCTGTTCTGCGTCACATATAGACACACCCACCTCTGTCTGCGTCACATATAGACACCCACCTCTGCCTGCGTCACATATAGACACCCACATCTGCCTGTGTCACATATAAACACCCACATCTGCCTGCGTCACATATAGACACATCCACCTCTGCCTGCGTCACATATAGACACATCCACCTCTGCCTGCGTCACATATAGACACCTACATCTGCCTGCGTCACACATAAACACCCACATCTGCCTGCGTCACATACAACTTGTGACAAGTAGCCTTGTACCCTGCATGTAACCAGTGTTGTAACCCTTTTTGTGTAATGAAATTTTAAATAAAGTTAGATATATAGACACGCATATATAAGGAATAGGGGTGGTAGGAGAGGAACATATCCAAGTGTTCAGTGAGGATCCACAAGATCTGCTTTGAGTACTCCTTATTTTCTTCTCCGAGGTTATGAGTCCTTACACTTGCACCAGAGGTGGTACCCTATATATATATATATATATATATATATATATATATATATATATATATATATATATATATATATATATATATATATATATATATATATATCACGAAAGTAAACACGTGATTAAAAATGTGACAATGTCAGACCACGGAGGAAAAAATGAAACAGGAATTTCCTTAAGTACTTTCGTATATTAATACATCTTCAGAAGGAGTTTTTCCTTCTGAAGATGTATTAATATACGAAAGTACTTAAGGAAATTCCTGTTTCATTTTTTCCTCCGTGGTCTGACATTGTCATATATATATATATATATATATATATATATATATATATATATATATATATATATATATATATCGTACCTAGTAGCCAGAATGCACTTCTCGGCCTACTATGCAAGGCCCGATTTGCTTAATAGACCGAGTGATTTTCTTTAAAAAGATGGGTTAGGTTAGGTAGGGTAGGTTAGGTTCGGTCATATATCAAAGTTTTAACCAATATTAAACAAAAATGAACTCTAGTAATTTAAAACTAGTGATTAGCGAGTAGCAGGTGAGTGACGAGTACCTTGTGAGTAAAGAACTAATCAGTAACTGGTATGTAATGATTAACGAATAACTGGTGAGTGTAACTAATGAATAACTATCGAGTAACTGAGTAACAAGTGAGTAATGAATAACTATAGTGTAACTTGTTGATTGACGAGTAACTATTAAGTAACGAGTATACCAGTGAGTATAACAAGTAACTAATGAGTAATTAGCGAGTAAAGAGTGAGGCACTAGCGAGGAGAGGTGTTGTGTTGACGCGGTACTAGAAGCATCATACACACTCGTTAATCACAGCCGGGCATTAATCATGCCGGTGAGGGGTGGGGGGGGGGACATGTTTATAACAAGGAGTTGCCTCAATTAAACGGACTCGTCAATTAACTATCATTGTGCTGGTTCTTATTGTGTCGCTGTTGTGGGGGTTCTTAATGATGAAACAGTTGATGATCTGTTTTTATATCTTGAGTGTTCATCGTTACTCATCACTGCTCCTGTGTACTGTATATGTTGTCCGTCTGTGTATAGTCTAGATCATAAAGTCATCATATTCTAGGATTAACGTCATATTCCTGGGGTTAAAGTCATCATATTCTAGGATTAACGTCATATTCCTGGGGTTAAAGTCATCATATTCTAGGATTAACGTCATATTCCTGGGGTTAAAGTCATCATATTCTAGGATTAACGTCATATTCCTGGGGTTAAAGTCATCATATTCTAGGATTAACGTCATATTCCTGGGGTTAAAGTCATCATATTCTAGGATTAACGTCATATTCCTGGGGTTAAAGTCATCATATTCTAGGATTAACGTCATATTCCTGGGGTTAAAGTCATCATATTCTAGGATTAACGTCATATTCCTGGGGTTAAAGTCATCATATTCTAGGATTAACGTCATATTCCTGGGGTTAAAGTCATCATATTCTAGGATTAACGTCATATTCCTGGGGTTAAAGTCATCATATTCTAGGATTAACGTCATATTTCTGGGGTTAAAGTCATCATATTCTAGGATTAACGTCATATTCCTGGGGTTAAAGTCATCATATTCTAGGATTAACGTCATATTCCTGGGGTTAAAGTCATCATATTCTAGGATTAACGTCATATTCCTGGGGTTAAAGTCATCATATTCTAGGATTAACGTCATATTCCTGGGGTTAAAGTCATCATATTCTAGGATTAACGTCATATTCCTGGGGTTAAAGTCATCATATTCTAGGATTAACGTCATATTCCTGGGGTTAAAGTCATCATATTCCATGAGTAATAGTCATCATATTCTAGCGGTTAAAGTCATCATGCTTTAGTGGAAATACTTATCATATTGTAGGGGGGGGGGGGTTCAAGGCATTGTACTCGAGTAGTTGATTGTACCTCTCGCACTCAAGGAGGAAATTCATCGTGCTTAAGAGGTTGAAAAACATCAAAGCCACTTTGCCGTCAGTCAAGCCATACCACCGCGACTCAAGCCACACCACCTCCAGTCAAGCCACACCACCTTCAGCCAAGCCATATCACCGCCAGCCAAGCCACACCACCGCCAGTCTAGCCATATCACCCCTAGTCAAGCCAGAGCAGCGTTAATCAAGCCATGTTGTCAAGCCACGTCACCATCGGTCAACCCATATGACCCCTAGTCAAGCCAGAGCACCGTCAAGCATGCCATGTCACAGCCTGTCAGGCCACGTCACCGTCAGCCAAGCCACGTCATCATCGTCAAGGCACTTCCCTCTTTAAACTTAGCAATGAAAGTTCCCTGCAAGACTCAAGTGTTAATGTGGTTTGTCTGGGTCAGTTTCTTCAGTAATATGGAGTAAACAAAATACTTATTATTATAATAACATTAACAGCTATTCATCTCTAGTTTAACATTGTGTGGTAAAACAGATAAGAAAGCGAAAAACATAAGAGAGACTCAGACAAAAAAGGTAATCGATGATTTCTTAAAAATCATTTCTTAGTAAAAATTTCTTAGTTCGTTGACAAAAAGTTGTCATATGTTTAATCCTTACAGTGACTTAAGTCGCTGTCTGCGATTTCCTCTTGTGCTTCATTCACTATCTTCAGCATTGACTATCTTCATTTTCCTCCTGTTTGATTCTTTAACTATTTTGAGTCAGACTTACCTATGCTGTAATTTTAAGTAGAGTCTCCATTTAAGGGATAAAAATCCCAAATAAATCATCGGTAGTACGTATATGTACTGAGAGATTTTTATAAACAAAATATGAACTGTTGTACAATGAAGCAAACAACTGAAATAAAAATAACCTAACCTTTATCTAGGCCTATCCAGACATATACTAGTTTTAACATTGTGCATATATGCAGTAACTTTTGATATTACAACGAAGACAATTGTACATATTTCTACTATAATATCGGACATATTTCTAACAAGAGGAACATATCTCCACAAAGGGAGAGGAACATATTTAGACATGCATGTAAACCTTTCTCCTGGCAGTCAATATCTCTGTGCATCACTCCACAGATGCGTTTATGCAAGACCCAGTAAACAAACCCGTCTGTTAATCTCACCTAAGATCGTAAATTACATAAACATATACACAGCCGCCACTTGCCCATGTGCTAATCTGAGAATTAGCTCCAACCTCCTGCCCAAAGCTCTTTATAACAAAATCATTGCGCTGATATCCGGTGGTAACAGCAAGTTGGCATTATCCCAAGATACGAGTATATTCATTCGAACATTGCACTTTAGGTCCCTGGCTTTGCTGTGCCTATTCAACTTGGCTGCAACAATATACCTGCTTTATCTGCAATAATGGTCTTGTCGCGTCCGATTCCCAGCACCGCAACTCCGAATCGGCGCGTTCGAAATCCTCACTCCTGCTTTCCTTCACTGTATCATGGTCATCGTTCTCGGGGAATTCACTTCTACCACATTTTGATCGACGTAAAAATTGATGGCGATGTGGCAGTTAGGCGAGACCGATGCCAGCGCCAGAGTGATGGATCCGAGGACGACACCACAACCTCCTCGCTACCCCTCTCTCTCCCTCCCTCCCTACCTCCTTCCTTCCCTCCATCCCTCTTCCTCCTTCCTCCTCCTCCTTCTCCTCCCCTTGACTTCTACCGTTGAGACCCCACACAAAACATTTATAAAAAATGCATGGAACCTTTTCAATTATTTACTGGTCCTTCTCAGAGGGCTCCCACCTCCGTGTTCTTTGGTTTGTCTTGTTTCTCAGCCAGGAAGATACTCTCCCTCGCTCCCTCCACCTTATGTTTTATTATGGCTCCTACGAATTACAGTGACGGCGTGAAATGTGCCTTTGAAGCTGAGAAGGTCAAGCGACTCGTCCAACCCTGAATATTACCTCTGGACACTGGCATAGATGTCAACACCATTGCGTCTATCGACCAACAACAGCCTGTACCAAACATATTCCCCCCCCCTCCCTCCCTCCCTCCCTCCCCTTCCATCACCCCTCCCTCCCTCCCTCCAACCCCCTCCATCCCCCTACCCCCCCCCCATAACCCCCCCCCCCCTCTTTGCTGTTTGTTCTACCTTTGTGGAAAAATTATTCCTTTTGTAAACTGGTCATTAATTAAATTCTGATTCTCGATCGTAATTACCACACATTCTCTTGAGCTGATCATCAGTACACTTGGGCACACAAGCAAGGCAGGAGGGAGGGTAAGGGCAGGGCCGTAAACCCAGCCTTCATGGCACTTCAACTCCGGGTTTCCTGATAAATCCAAGTTCACTCGTAAATCGCCACCGGGATTACAGGTAGTTTAACACCGGGTTTAATGATCATTTAACACCGATTTTACTGTTTGTTTAACACCGGATATAATGGTAGTTTAGCACCAGGTTTAATGGTAGCTTAACACTGGGTTTAATGGGAGTTTAACACTCAACACCCACACCATCACCACCCTCCACACCCACACCATCACTATCAACACCCACACCATCACCACCTTCAACACCCACACCATCACCACCCCCACACCCACACCATCACCACCCCCACACCCACATCATCACCACCCCCACACCCACACCATCACCACCCTCAACACCCACACCATCACTATCAACACCCACACCATCACAACCCCCACACCCACACCATCACCACCCTCAACACCCACACCATCACCACCCTCAACACCCACACCATCACTATCAACACCCACACCATCACAACCCCCACACCATCACCACCCTCCACACCCACACCATCACCACCCCCACACCCACACCATCACCACCCTCCACACCAACACCATCACCACCCTCAACACCCACACCATCACTATCAACACCCACACCATCACCACCCTCCACACCCACACCATCACCACCCCCACACCCACACCATCACCACCCTCCACACCAACACCATCACCACCTCCACACCAACACCATCACCACCCTCAACACCATCACCACCCTCCACACCCACACCATCACCACCCCCACACCCACACCATCACCACCCCCACACCCACACCATCACCACCCTCCACCCACCACCGAACACGTAGCCAACGCGCCACACATCAACCAACACCTGCTCATCCACATATCTCCCGTCATCCACACTCCACCCATCACTCACCCACTCAACAACCATCCCCTCCCTGCACCCACCCAGCACCCTCTTCCCTACACCCATCTACAACCCCCCCCCCCTTCCCCAACAACTGACGCCATTATTCTGTAATATGAGGTATACTTACATAGGAAACACCGGAGATAATCCAACGCTGGATTACGGATGATTTTGTGCTTAGACTACTGATAATTCAACGCTGGAGTAAGGATTGGTGTTAATTCTGCTGCACTGATCTTTTAACGTTGGAGGTGCTGGTAATTCTTTATCATGATCACCTGTAATTCTGCGCCAGGTTTATGTAAATTTCTACGACCAAGTCCTCAGAAGTGCCCCTTTATCTTGAGGTGATCTCGAGATGATTTATAGGTTATCATTGATTGTAATTAGAAAATATTCAACACTGGGAATACAAATAAATTCCACATCATAACTACTGATAACGCAGTTTTACAAATAAATTCCACAGCACAGCTACTGATAATGCAGTTTCGAAATGCGTTTACTGACATTTCTACAGCGGTCCTATTAATAATCCTAGGGAGGAATTAGGGACAATTTTACGTTTGACTTACCAATAATTCTGCGGTCGGGCCACATATAATTTCATGGCAAATTTACCGATGATTCTGCGTCGAAGTAACTAATTGTTTTACGGCGTCGGGATTATGAATTATTCTATTGTGAGTTGATTAATTATTCTGTAACAGCCGGTTTGTTAATTATTGCGTCCCACTGGCCGCGCTGGCGATGCCACAACAGATTTTATGATAATTCTTCAACAGTAAACTGTCCTGTTGCTGATAATTCTCAAACGGTTCGGTTTACTAAAGCTCCAAGGACATACCTGTAAATAGTTCTCCTGTTGGTATATTGATAAATCTGCGAGGAGGTTAAAGATTGTTTCTCTACGAGATGATAGAGTATTCATCTACGAGTAGATGATAGATTATTCTTCTACGAGTGGATAATAGATTATTCATCTACGAGGACATGAGAGACAATTCATCTAAGAGATGAATAGTCTCTATCTTAAAATTTTATTTCTCTTAAAATCATCTAAGAGATTTTTTACGAAAGAGATGATAGATTAACTCATCAACGAGTAGATGAGTGATTATTCATCGTCGCTGTTATTGGCAATTGTACAGTATGATTACTGATAATTCCACGGTGATTATAGCTGAATAACGCAATGGACTTAGTTTATACATAATTTTAGGTCGAGTTTACTGATTTACTGAAGTAGACAAACGGGATTATAGGTGGCGACGTCACTGTTGTTGGAACGTCATTCTTGTGGCGGCGTCACTGTTGTGGGAACGTCATTGTTGTGGCGACGTCACTGTTGTGAGGACGTCATTGTTGTGGCGACGTCACTGTTGTGAGGACGTCATTGTTGTGGCGACGTCACTGTTGTGAGGACGTCATTGTTGTGGCGACGTCACTGTTGTGAGGACGTCATTGTTGTGGCGACGTCACTGTTGTGAGGACGTCATTGTTGTGGCGACGTCACTGTTATGGCGACGTCACTGTTGTGGCGACGTCACTGTTGTGAAGACGTCACTGTGTTGCTGCAAGCGACGTCACTGTGCTACTACGCCTATCCGACAAATCCATACACATATACACGCAATCACATGTCTGTATGTGCTAAAATTATTCTCTTAGCCTCTCGCACAGCCTGTTTTTCCCAGCCCATAATATTTCCTTTATTTTCCTCCCAGTCCCGAACTTAGGAGCGAATCCCAGGATGATCTGCGATACTCTTAATTAAGGCCCCGTCTTACTCCTGGTACATCAGGCACTGTTTTGGTTGTTTTGAGGCAACGAGGCCTCAATGAGGGTCGTTGGAAGTAATTATGGGGGAACAAAAACACACCCATATGGCAGTAATTAATTAATTTGTCCTTTCATTTTATTGTCGTGATTATTGGTGTGTTTTGTCGAAAAAGTTGTTATGGTTCGTGTTTTATTCATATATATATATATATATATATATATATATATATATATATATATATATATATATATATATATATATATATATATATATATATATGTTTTGTTTTTGCTGGATGGGTTTTGTGACGGCTTGTATTATACCTTTATATTTTCTCTCTGCATGTGTTTTTTTCTTACCAGGTCTTTCGTTTTCTGCATGTGTTTTCCTGTATGTTCATCACTGTTGCAGATGTTGTTATTGTGCAGATGTTGTTGTTGCTGCAGATGTTGCTGTTGTTGCTGCAGATGTTGTTGTTGCTGCTGCAGATGTTTTTTACTTCTGCATATTGTGTTGCTGCTGCTCCAGATGCTGTTCTTGCAGCAGATGTTCTAGCTGCTGCTTATGTTGTTGCTGCTGCTGCTCCAGATGTTATTGTTTCTGCTGTTGCAGATGTTGTTGTTTCTGCTATTACAGATGTTGTTGCTGTTACTGCTGCAGATGTTGATGTTGCTGTTACTGCTGCAGATGTTGATGTTGCTGCTGCTGTAGATGTTGTTTCTGCTGCTGCGGATGGTGTTGCTGCTGCTTCAGATGTTATTGTTGCTGCTGAACGTTCTTGCTGCAGATGGTTTTGCTCCTTTTGTTGCAAGTGTTGTAGTTTTGTATCTACCGCTCTTGTTGTTGTTGTTGTGGCTGGTATTATTGTTGATGCTGCTGTTGCTGTGTTGTATGTTCCTACAGCTGCTGTTGCTGTGTTGTATGTTCCTACAGCTGCTGTTGCTGTGTTGTATGTTTCTACAGCTGCTGTTGCTGTGTTGTATGTTCCTACAGCTGCTGTTGCTGTGTTGTATGTTCCTACAGCTGCTGTTTCTGTGTTGTATGTTCCTACAGCTGCTGTTGCTGTGTTGTATGTTCCTACAGCTGCTGTTGCTGTGTTGTATGTTTCTACAGCTGCTGTTGCTGTGTTGTATGTTCCTACAGCTGCTGTTGCTGTGTTGTATGTTTCTACAGCTGCTGTTACTGTGATGTATGTTCCTACAGCTGCTGTTTCTACTGTTCTGCTTAATGTTTATTGTCCTGTTTTTTATTTGTTTTGTATACATTCTGATTGTGTTTTTGTGTGTTTGTATTCTTTGCTTTTGTTTCTGTTGCTGGTGTCATTGTTTATTAAAACATTATTTTTTTTCCTATTGTCTGTTTTTATTTGTTTATTTGCTCCGTGCAAGAGTGTTGTTTTTGTCATTGTATTTGTTGTATAGATTTTGTATGCTGATAATGATATTGTTGTTATCACAACTTCTGTCGAGGATGTTGTTGGTGCTGATGCCTTTAATGTTGCTGTTGATATCGAGTATGTATGCTACTGTTGATATCGAGTATGCTACTGTTGATATCGTGGAAGTTGGTGTTGCTATGATAAATGCGACCTCACAGCTATGCTGGTCTTTCTCGCTCTAGTGTTCTCAACATGTGATGCTTAACATGTGGTGCTCAACATGTGGTGCTCAACATGTGGTCCATCAGAGCTCCTCACTGTTGCTGTGGTCCATCAGAGCTCCACACTTGCTGTGGTCCATCAGAGCTCCACACTGTTGCTGTGGTCCATCAGAGCTCCTCACTGTTGCTGTGGTCCATCAGAGCTCTTCACTGTTGCTGTGGTCCATCAGAGCTCCACACTGTTGCTGTGGTCCATCAGAGCTCCACACTGTTGCTGTGGTCCATCAGAGCTCCACACTGTTGCTGTGGTCCATCAGAGCTCCACACTGTTGCTGTGGTCCATCAGAGCTCCACACTGTTGCTGTGGTCCATCAGAGCTCCACACTGTTGCTGTGGTCCATCAGAGCTCCACACTGTTGCTGTGGTCCATCAGAGCTCCACACTGTTGCTGTGGTCCATCAGAGCTTCACACTGTTGCTGTGGTACATCAGAGCTCCTCACTGTTGCTGTGGTCCATCAGAGCTCCACACTGTTGCTGTGGTCCATCAGAGCTTCACACTGTTGCTGTGGTCCATCAGAGCTCCACACTGTTGCTGTGGTCCATCAGAGCTTCACACTGTTGCTGTGGTCCATCAGAGCTCCACACTGTTGCTGTGGTCCATCAGAGCTTCACACTGTTGCTGTGGTACATCAGAGCTCCACACTTGCTGTGGTCCATCAGAGCTCCACACTGTTGCTGTGGTCCATCAGAGCTTCACACTGTTGCTGTGGTCCATCAGAGCTCCACACTGTTGCTGTGGTCCATCAGAGCTTCACACTGTTGCTGTGGTACATCAGAGCTCCACACTTGCTGTGGTCCATCAGAGCTCCTCACTGTTGCTGTGGTCCATCAGAGCTTCACACTGTTGCTGTGGTCCATCAGAACTCCACACTGTTGCTGTGGTCCATCAGAGCTTCACACTGTTGCTGTGGTCCATCAGAACTCCACACTGTTGCTGTGGTCCATCAGAGCTTCACACTGTTGCTGTGGTCCATCAGAACTCCACACTGTTGCTGTGGTCCATCAGAGCTTCACACTGTTGCTGTGGTCCATCAGAGCTTCACACTGTTGCTGTGGTCCATCAGAACTCCACACTTGCTGTGGTCCATCAGAACTCCACACTGTTGCTGTGGTCCATCAGAGCTTCACACTGTTGCTGTGGTCCATCAGAGCTTCACACTGTTGCTGTGGTCCATCAGAACTCCACACTGTTGCTGTGGTCCATCAGAACTCCACACTGTTGCTGTGGTCCATCAGAGCTTCACACTGTTGCTGTGGTCCATCAGAACTCCACACTGTTGCTGTGGTCCATCAGAACTCCACACTGTTGCTGTGGTCCATCAGAGCTTCACACTGTTGCTGTGGTCCATCAGAGCTTCACACTGTTGCTGTGGTCCATCAGAACTCCACACTTGCTGTGGTCCATCAGAGCTCCACACTGTTGCTGTGGTCCATCAGAACTCCACACTTGCTGTGGTCCATCAGAGCTCCACACTGTTGCTGTGGTCCATCAGAACTCCACACTGTTGCTGTGGTCCATCAGAGCTCCACACTGTTGCTGTGGTCCATCAGAGCTCCTCACTTGCTGTGGTGCATTAGAGCTATTCGGTGTACCCTCAACTCTTTCCCTTGTGTCTTCCTTCACATGTTGTGTTAGGAAATTCCTGTCTATAACATCTACTAACTTTGCTCCCCACATTTCTTCCCCTCTATGGAGATTCCTTGATTTCCAATTTATCTCTCCATGATTCAGGTCCCCCATGACCAGCAGCTTCGCTCTCATTCTGTGGGCTAGTGTTGCTGCCTTCTGCAGTTCATCTATACACGCCTTGTTGTTGTCATCATACTGCTGCCTGGGTCTTCTACTGTTTGGTGGGGGATTGTAGATTACCAAGATCACAATCTTCCTCCCATCTGCTGTCAGAGTTCCATGTATGGAGCTTGTGCTCTCATTGGTAACCCGATTTTCTAGGTCTTCAAGCTTCCATTTCCGCTTTATTAGGAGTGCCACTCCTCCTCCCTGTCTCTGTGTCCTCTCTTTTCTTATCACCTGGTACCCCTCTGGAAAGATTGCATCCGAGATGTGTGTGTGTGTGTGTGTGTGTGTGTGTGTACTCACCTAGTTGTACTCACCTAGTTGTGTTTGCGGGGGTTGAGCTCTGGCTCTTTGGTCCCGCCTCTCAACCGTCAATCAACAGGTTATGTGTGTGTTATGTGTGTGTGTGTGTGTGTGTGTGTGTGTGTGTGTGTGTGTGTGTGTGTGTGTGTGTGTGTGTGTGTGTGTGTGTGTGTGTGTGTGTGTGTGTGTGCATGAGTGTGTTTGTGTGTGTGTGTGTGTGTGTGTGTGTGTGTGTGTGTGTGTGTGTGTGTGTGTGTGTGTGTGTGTGTGTGTGTGTGTGTGTGCGCGCGCGCGCGTGCAAATCCCCGAATAATTTAATACGTAGTGAATAATGTCATAGCGTATAACTTGGGAAGAAAATGAAAGATGAAAAACTTCTTTGTGTGCTTAAACACATCCTTGGAAGTACAATACAATCCTCGGCAAAGTACAAATAATGACAGTATATAGACAGGAATAAAACAGTGACAAGTGAGGTCGTGAAGGAGCAAAGTCTAGGAGATCATCAGACACATGTCGTCTCTATTGCTCAACTTCCTAATGGTAATTGTCGCTTAGTAATTCTCTTACTAATATCTTTGTTAATATTTAATTAAAAATGGATCAAGTAAGTACAGTCCATTATTAATATTCATATTACAATATGGCAAAGCTACAAATTACAAAATCATGCAATATGAATATTATTAATGAACTGTAATTTCGTGATCCATTTTTATTTACTTATTTTAAAAATCTTACTAAGAGGATTACTGGGCAACTATCCCTAATATGGGCCATGCATTAATATGCATATCTAGCATACATTAATGTAAATTAAAAACACAGTATAGTGAATAATAATGAAAACTCAGTATCTGTCAATAATTACACAGTTATAATACATTCAGAAATATAATCATTGTCACGAAAGCACTGATGACACAAACAACAATTTAGGTATAATGACTGACATCTCAGGATGCCCTTTATTGACTTAGTTACAATGAGAGTGGGAGTCAGAATACTTACACTTGAACAAAATGCTGTTTAACCATTAATTCTAAAATATTATATTAAGAGAATATCACTGCTGCCAGCTACCACAAGTTTACGCTAGTTTCAGAACAGTTGAAAGAGGGAGGAAAGGAAAGGGAAAAGAGAGAGGAAAGAGGAGAGGGGACCCGGCAGAGCCAGGGTCTCTCCACCTGCCTCTACCCCCCTTTGTTTCCCTTTTCTCACCTCTCCCTCTCTCTCTTCCCCAATCTTACCTTCACTACGATAAATGTATATCAATAATCCTTGACACTGAAGTTGTAGTGATTTCAACCGCCCAAAAATTTCATAGGAAATGGAGAATTGTAATAATTATTATAATTATAATAATATATAAATAATAATATGAAGAGGGAAGGAACATTGAATTAGTGGAGGACATCGAAAGACACATTCTAACACATGTCAAACTAGCAACTAGCTAGATCTCTTCTTCACCCAGAATAAGGCAGACAGAAAAATAGACCAATATACGAATATTGTAAACGATATCATAGTCCAAGATGGGTCTGTTTAGCCCTCTTCCAGTTACGCCATCCACAACTAACACGAGAGACTACAGAGCTATTGTTTATTTACTCTGGTGTATTTATTGTATTGCGATATATGTTTGATTGTCTTTGCATTGTATTACAGTTTTCAGAGCATACAAAATTGTCTTCGGTGGAGCTCTGAGGTCTGGTCCATCTTCATCCCCTCTCTATGTTATGTGAGTTGTTGTAACCAATGAGAGGCGGCCTCCGACGTTTATACCTTTACGCTCCTTATTCATCTGTAAACGGAGTGTTGTCTGGCGTCAGTGAGTACAAGCTCCCTCGAACCTGGCACTCTGTTCGCATCCCTTGAATCATTGTTTACTGCGACTCTTGCATCTGAGTAGTTGTGGGAGTGACGGTCTCAGAATACTGTGAAGCAGTACTGGAGACTTCAGCACTCTCTCTCTACACTCCCCTCTACACCCTCCCTCTACACTCTTCTCTACACCCTCCCTATAAACTTATCCCTCCATTCCATCACCCACATCCTTACCCATTCACTCCACACCCCAACTCACCCCACTCCCCCACTCACCCCATACCTGCCCCACACCCCCACTCACCCCACACCCCCACTCACCCCATACCTGCCCCACACCCCCACTCACCCCACACCCCACTCACCCCACACCCCCACTCACCCCCACACCTCCCCAACTTGTGGCAGTGAGAATCCCGGGAAGATAATGTTTATCGTCATAAAGCTGAATTACTGGAGGATTTTAGACAGGCAATTAACGTTGTATCAGAGCTGCAGAATACCGCCCCCCTCCCTCCCCCGCTAGATGAGGGGGCGGCGCCCCCCAGCCCTCTCTCCTCTTGTTCCTTTGGCTCTCTTCTTACCCTCTCAGTGACCCTTCTTGCTCTCTTCTTACCCTCTCAGTGACCCTTCTTGCTCTCTTCTTCCCCTCTTACTCTCTTGCCCCCTTTTGTTATCTTCATATCTGATATTCTGTCACTCTTGCTATCTTCATATCTCTTATTCTGTCACTCTTGCTATCTTCATATCTCGTAACTGGTCCATCATCTTCAGTGCTTTTCCTCTTTCTCTTCTTGCTTCCTTGTCTCTTCCTTTTGTTTTCAGAAATGATCTCATTATACTTCTTTCTCCCTTCGTATTTTATCTTCCCCATTTTGTCCTTTGCCCATAAGCATATATAAATAAACATGTGATGGGTTCGAATCCTGGTCGGGTCATATAGAGTTCTTATATATATATATATATATATATATATATATATATATATATATATATATATATATATATATATATATATATATATATATATATATATAATGTAATGGGTGCTGATGAGAAGAACTGGTAAATGAGCTAAAGTTTGTATGAATGATATAACACTAAATAATAGTCTGTTATCCCTGACAAATATATATTCTAAAAAATGAGGGAGAAGATAGAAACAAAAATAATAGACCATTTTGAAATCACAGGATTTGTCAAGTAACGATTTGATAAATCGTTAAGATTAAGTGTCAAGATTTGTCACGGGGGCGGGAAATCTTGCTAATCATATTAAGGTGATTATGTGACAGCATGACAGGCATCACTCAGAAGAGGGAAGGGCCGGCGGACTGCATATGTTTTGTTCTTCATAAGTAGACCTAACTTGTACGACGCAGCGCTGGAGGTTAAGTTATAAGCTGGAGAAGCAAGCTGTTGTGTCAGGGAGAACATTCCAGTGTTTGTATAACTACTTGGCGAGCAGAAAGCAGTTACAGTGAGAGAAATATCTTGATGAACGACCTTCAGTTCTAAAAAGCAATGTATCGCCACATTATATTGTACCATATATTATAGACGTACACCAGCATGAAGACCACATCTTAGATAAAAACACAGGTGTCATAATCATGACATACAGGATACTTGGGGGCATTTACCAGGTTGACATAGACTAACTGCTCGCAAGAAGCGTTCTCTTCGCTCTGGAGAACAGTCATCAGTGCAGTCGGCCTACAAACGTATGGTCCCGGTTTTGATTCCCGAGCATGACAGAGACATTTGAGCACGCTTACTTACAGCTGATGCCTCTGCTCACCTAGTAGTAAATGGATGCCCGCGAGTTAGGCAACTGTTGTGGGTTGCATTCATGAGGTCAGTTGTTGGTCTTAAGTCAACAAGGTCTCTCTCTAGGCCCTAAAGGGACCTTGATAAGCCTAACAGGCTTCGCGTTGCCGACAATCCAAAGTAAATAGTGATTGTAAAGTGTCTCAATAGTAGCAATAATTGTATTTGACTGATGGCAGGTTTTTTTTATTACACGTGAATAATACAATACCGTAATCAATACATTAAATATTTGCCTGAGCAATATTCACTTGTGGTTTGTTGCCAACATTAATTTTTTATGGTAAAAAATTCTATATTGTATGATATTACACAGAGTAAAACATTTGAGTGGAGCAACCTAGGTATTAGTGGGTCATATAACTAAGTTATCCTGGCAGTGTGTCCTGGGTAGAGTGTTATGATAGCCTGGTGCAACACTACACAACACAACCCGTATATATGGCGGGAGGTGTACCCCGCTTCTCCGTGCATCTACACAGCGGGGAGTTGACATGAGTACTGGACCATGTTCAGGACTTGAGCATACTTGCCGCTTGAGCAGTAAGAAATTGTGGTGACCTTAATAACCCTCCAGAGGGTGATAGGCCTTAAGCCTAACTCCAAACAAGGTGTTGGGCTTAAGAGTATGACTGTTATTCATTCACAAACCCGTTTATGAATTAATGACGCCTTACACACGATTCACAACCAACCTCTCCTCGGACCACAACCCGTCCTCGACTCGAGTCCATTCCATCCAGTGGTCGACCCCATATACGCATTCATAAATTTTAACATGCTATTCATTCAAAAGGGGAAGATTCTCAAATATAAATTAATATTATAATATATTAGCATATTGTGCATATATAGGCATAGGGTAGGTCAGGTGTTTAGGTTCTGTTGGTGATTATTTGTATTTGTAGTACGTGGGTGAAGCATTTACAGCGTTGTGGTTCGAACAAAAGTCGTCAGTGAAGCACTTGTTCCGGAAGTGTTCGAACGGCATCAGTTGTGAGTCGTGTGTAAACCGTTTTTCACTCAAGGGGTTGGCGGGTGCATGGAATTGACTTTGGGTCTTTGTCTGAAGGACGGGCTGTCAAAACTGATGACCTTTGAACACTTCTCTAACAGTGCTTTGCTGACGACCTCTGTTCGAATCGCAGCTCTGCAAATGCTCTACATAGGTAATACAAATACAAATAATTGCCAGCAGAACCTTAACACCTAACCTAACCTACGCCTAAATATGTACATTATAATATATAATAATAATAGTCATTTATATATGGGAAAAGTTCTGTTTTGAATGAATAGCAAGTTGAAATTGATGCGCGCGTCTGTAGGGTTGGCCGCCGGATGGAATGAACCTGAGGACGGGTTGTGTAAGTACTCCAGGTCTCCCACAAGAGGTTTCTTGAGCATGAGTGGCAGGAAGTCGCGTGCGATCAGTCTTATGGAAGAAATTACTGCTCTATTACAGTAGTCGATCTCAGACACTCTACACCACTTGTCTTCTAGTCGTCTCTGGATTTCAACAGCAAGTCAAGTGGAGCCTTGCAGAGCAACGCGGATGCATTACGTCGTAAATAATGCGACGTAATTCGCCAATTCGTAATTCGCCAGTCTTCCTGCTGTAGGAGTACTAATACAAGTAGGCCTACTCAGTCTGGTTGAAGCCTAAACGTTTGCGATAACGTTTGTGGCAGAAAATGTACCACAGCGTGGAATGTTCGTTTCGACGAGGAAGACGGAGACAGTGGAGATGGACATTCGGTACTGATAAAAGACGAATTATTCTTAATACTAGTATTCTCAATACTTAATCATTCTCACACTACTAGTTTTCCTTGGAACACGACCAGCATACTCTGCAACCAGGTTCACAATTACTGCTGGGTGAACAGGGGCTAACAATTTATGATCAGTGCCAAGTCGACTCTCCCTGCTCAAGGCTCAGGTTGACTGAACACCAATTCTCAAATATTCTATAATGATATTTAATTTACGTATTGCTCTATTCAGGGAAATATTATATTAAACATTTGTCCATTTCTAATTTACATTTTTATATTTTATATTAATATAAGATATTTTATGAGTTCAAGGATATTATTCTTCAAAATATAATAGGTACTCAAGGAGTCAGGAAGCGAGTATTCATGTACTGTGTACTTTATATGGTACTCAGTACTGTAAGTCATTATGGCAAGCATTTTGGTACCATTTAACTGTGTCTTCATTTCTGGTTCACCTCTCACCTGCGACTGTGTTAGACATTCATTTGTAATCGCTTACCAGCAGTCATTTGAACATTTACTCTACTAAAACTTTTACTCTATTTGAACTTTAATTGTTTTTATATTTAATATAGTTATTTGAGTTTTTTTTTTATTCAGAAGGATTTTGTTTTAATAATAATTTGTGTACAATTTGAATATAATTTTAGTATAATTACTATTTTTTATAAATCAATTAATATTTTAGTGTAATTAAAATATAATTTTAGTACAGTTTAAATATAATTTCAGTATAATTTTCGTTTATTTGCATTAAACATATCCCCTTTAGATAAGAGACGTAAATAAATGCTTTAGATAAATGTAGATAAATGATTTATCCTTTAGATAAATGTCATATCATAGCAGTTTAGTGGGCCAACTTTATCCTGCTGTATCCGATGCAGGACTGTATAGTTAACTTGGCACGACTGTCACTGTACCAGTCATGTATTTCAATACGCTGTATTCTTTACAAGATACATATCATTTACCTAAACACATGCATAGAAAGTACACATGTACATGTATCGCATCATGCAAATATGTCCACACGTAAAAACACAATAGCATGAGGCGTCAGCTTAAGGGTCTTCGGCCAACTCCAACTTGATACACGGGAAGGGATTTTGGTTAGGTGATTGGTGATTGGTTAGGTTGGGTGGGATGGGAGGAGGAGGAGGAGGAGGCTGGTCGAGTGTGGGTATGGGTGGGGTAGGGCACTGGGATAGGAGATGGGTTAGGGGGCATGAAGCGTGGGTGTGGTAGGGTGGATTGAGTTAATTGAGACTGGGTGGAGGTGGTGTGATTAAGAGTGTGTGGGCTGGGTGTAAATGGGAGGGACGGTTGAGTCTGGGTGGGGCGGGAGAGGTATAGGGGATTGAGTCCGCGTGGGATGCAAGGATTGGGCTCGAGTAAGTTAGGAGAGGGAATTATTTGGTATGTCGTGGGGGATGGAGTGAGTTGTGGGTAAAGTGGGGGAGGTGAGGGGGGGAGGGTGAAGGTGGAGAGTGAACACAGCGACGCACCGCTGGGCACCACAGCTCTGAAACTCACGTCTCTTCTCTTGCGTCAACAAGTTACTGGCAGCACCTTAACTGATCCTCTCCGGCCTCCTCCCAACTGTTTCCCCTAAATAAACATATGTCGTACCTAATAGCCAGAACGCACTTCTCAGCCTACTATGCAAGGCCCAATTTGCCTAATAAGCCAAGTTTTCATGAATTAATGTTTTTTCGAATACCTAACCTACCTACCCTAACCTAACCTAACTTTTTCTGCTACCTAACCTAACCTAACCGATAGAGATAGGTTAGGTTAGGTTAGGTAGGGTTGGTTAGGTTCGGTCATATATCTACGTTAATTTTAACTCCAATAAAAAAAAATGACCTCATGCATAATGAAATGGGGAGCTTTATCATTTCATTAGAAAAAATTAGAAAAGTATATTAATTCAGGAAAACTTGGCTTATTAGGCAAATTGGGCCTTGCATAGTAGGCTGAGAAGTGCGTTCTGGCTATTAGGTACGACACATATATATATATATATATATATATATATATATATATATATATATATATATATATATATATATATATATATATATATATATATATATATATATATATATATATATATATATATATATATATATATATATATATATGTGTATATATATATATATATATATATATATATATATATATATATATATATATATATATATATATATATATATATATATATATATATATATATATATGATCACTAAGAACTCTATAACCCGACCAGGACTTGAACCTGCAGGGCACATGGATGAAGAGTCACCTGCAAACATGTGCCCCTAAAATCATGAATGATGTCCATGACATCACCCTAACGAGAAAAATACCGAATTAAAATGGAGAATCGAGCTATTAGTTATGATGGGCAGGTTAGGGGGAAGGGGGGGGGGGAGGAGTGTGACATCATGAATACATATTATAGGCAAGGTATGGTAGATTTTATATTTAATTTTGCTGACATCACTAAATAATGTTTTATGTTTTACTTACAAAAACAAGGGAAAAATAAAATAAACAAAATTAATTCAGAGTCAGTTAATATGATACTCCAAGATTCCTCGTGAGGCTCCTATTGGTACCATTGGTACCAGTCGCACGTTGCATTTATGCCAACACCGACCCGACCATGTAGGGCGTGTACCCAGCAGCGATTACTGTTTAAAACTTGGGAGGCTAGCCGAATCATCTAACCTTCAACTCGATCAGACAGACAGACTGACATTTCCAATTATAGATCTAAATATATTTCTGTCTCCTCCCTCTCTCAGTGAGGGGCCTTGACATATTCAGGACTCATTAGAAGGTCTCTGTTTCCTCTGGTTCCGTCTAAGTCTCCCTGTGTCTTTGTCTCTCACTGGTTTCCTGGACATGTTCGGACCAGTTGGCAGGAGGTGTGTGTAGAGTGGCGCGATTTACACGCAGGAAGAGAGTGAAGCAATGTTCATAAAATGTTTGAATGTAATTAGCTGTGAGTCATATATTAAGTTCTTTAAAGAACACTGCTAGAGAGAACGACTCGGGTTCGAACCCTGACTAGTGAGGGACAATTTGGAGCCAATCCTTAACTGTATCTTTCTGTACACACACACACACACACACACACACACACACACACACACACACACACACACACACGTTCTCTATATATGTGAGGGATTGACAAGATGGAAACAGAGAAATGTTTACAAAGAATAACAATAAAACAAGGGAGCACGGATGGAAGCTTGAGACTCAGATGTGTCATAGAGATGTTAGAAAGTTTTCTTTAAACGTAAGGATAATGAGTAAATGGAATGACCTAAAGGAACAGATTGTAGAGGCTAACTCCATTCATAACTTTAAAAGCAGGTATGATAGAGAAATAGGCCAGAAGTCATTGCATTAAACAACCAACGGCTAGAAAAGCGGGATCCAAGAGCTAGAGCTCGATCCAGCATGCACAGATAGGTGAGTAAAAAGTAGGTGAGTCCACACACTGTAAGATGCATCACAAATTCAGTTTAGTTTATCGCGGAATATTGAGTGTATTCACTCAAGTCGACGCAACATGGACCAAGGTTCAAATTTTATAGGTTTATTGCCTGCCAATTGTGAGCAACGTATTGGGTTGCTGATTGTAATTTGACTTTCGTACTGAATTGCAAATGTCTTTTTTTTCTTTTTCGTGTGTGTGTTGTGTATGTGTCCACGCTCACCTAGTCGTGCTAGCTGCGGGGTTGAGCTCCAGCTCTTCGGCCTGCTTCTTTACTCTCGAGTGAATAGCGTTGGGGAGATTTATAATATCTCTTTGAAACCATGTTTAGTAACCTCAACTCTCTTCTTAACGTGCTCTACTTCCCTCACAACTATAAATGCCTGTGGCGCAGTGGTAGCACGCACGTCGCGATTCTCACCAGCGATTTCGGCCAGGTTCGAGCCCTGAGCAGGGAGAGTTAACTTGGCATCGATCCTTAACTTTTCGCTTATGTTCACCGGTATGTAATTGGGCACTAGATTGTTTACCGATAAAGGCTTAAGGACCTTAAGGCACAGCTCACCCTTAAGGGTAAGGCTGAAGGGTTAAGGGATAATTCTGGTTATATAGATACCATGAAGATCACATATATATAACATGATGATCACATAGATAACATGATGACAACGTAGATAGTATGGTGATCATATAGATAATATGATCATATAGATAACATTATAACCACATGCTTAACTTAACCATTATATAAATAATATGATCATATAGATAACATGACCATATAGATAACATGATCATATAGATAGCGTGAGCATACAGATAACATGATGACAGGGATGGTGCACCATAGTTCTAGTCCGCTTCTGTGATGGTCCATCAATGAGACCCTGACCTGAGTAAGACATAGTGATGAGCATGTGTTGCTCACCTCATCACGGCTGTGCCTCACTCACCGGCCACAGTCACCTCATTGTTTCTCTTAAGCACACATCAATACAAAATAATAACCTATGCTAATGTATATTAATGTATACTTAGCACCGGAAAAAGTAATATGCTAACACAACAATATGTATACGGCAGTAGCAAGTCTAATAGTTTACGGGTAAGGTCTCTGAAGATTGTAAATTGTAGACGTGGGGACACTGGATTGTTTCAAGCTTAGGTGTGATAAGAAACTGCCTCGCATGGGCCAGTCGGCCTTCTGCATTTTCCTTCGATCAGAAACTGGATTGTCAGTTACTGATCAATCTAATTATGCACATGTAGGTACAGTTACCGGCTGGCTCTTAGGCTCCGCTCACAGTGAATGTCACTCATACCAACTAGGGCGAGGACGTCTGTATAGGGCGGTGCTGGTTTGGGAGTAGGGGTATGGGTGAGAGGGAAGGTCTGCCTGATAGCATTATTGATATAAACACTTTAACAGGTTTCAAGAATAAGTTAGATAGGTACATGAGTGAGAGGACGGTGAATATAATCGGAACTCACCTGTTATGGGACAACAGGCTCGCTATGGTTCTCCCTAAGTCTTATGTTCTTACAAGACTATTAGCTTGGTTTGCGGAGTTAGAAGGTGGGTTCCCTTGAGATCTTCTCATTGTTCCACAAGGAATTAATACAAGCGCGGCGCTCCGTCATGCACCTGTAGTCTTTTTCAAAGTTTTGTCGATTGTGTAATTCCTCAAAATCTTCTCCCAGGAAGAAGATTTCTCTTCATCGTACCACGTTTCTTCGCTGTAGACGAACGTATTGCCACCTCTCCATCCCTCGTAAACCCCATGATTACTCCACCTTGGGCTGGACGGTAGAGCGACAGTCTCCCATCATGCAGGTCGGCGTTCAATACCCCGACCATCCGAGTGGTTGGGTACCATTCCTTCTCCCCCCCCCCCCCCCGTCGTATCCTACATCCTTATCCTGATGGCTTGGCGCTTTCTCCTGATAGTTCCCTCCCCTCCTTACACGACTCCATCTCTACCCGCCACCTCCTCAAGCGCTCCTGCTCACCTCCCTCTTACACCCCATTCCCTCATCTCCCCTTCTCTGGTCTCCTCTCTTATTCCATTCCCCCTTTCTACCACAGATCTTTAACTCTTGTTCTTGGGGGTCAGAAGAAAGTGTATAATGTAGAACGTGTGGTTAGCATTGTATTCATAAATGGTTACGTCTATGGTAGGGAGAGAATCATCTTTATGCCTTTATTACCCCTATAAATCAATCTCTAAATTAAAAAGAAACAATTTATTTTGCCTCGAGGGGCGAGGTTACTGGGCAGTGCCACTCATCTTGTGAGTGAACACACCGCCATAGCAGCATGTACAACACTCCTCAATAGGAAGAAAACCAGCTGGGTTGTTCATCCTGTCACTTGTACTCAGACACAGCTGGGACTTGCTTAACTGTCTCAAGTAAACAGCTTTTGAAACAAGAAAATTAACATTTGTCAACTCCTTAAATTTATGTTATCTTGCGGGTGCAAAATGGAGGAATCTTTTAAGAACAGTATCTAAATTTGACAAAGTGTTTTCCTAACTCAAACAATGTGGGGTTTATTATTATGCACATATTTCTAATGACTCTTAGATGTTCGCATTCTCTCAGGTAGTGGTCAAGGCGGTGTCCATCACTCTCACCACAGATTCTGCAACTCCGCTGCTCAGCTGTTGTTTCCTTCCCGAATCTCCATGGATATTTGTATCGAAGACGAATTCTTGCTATCACTGATTCTCTCCCTCGGCCCCTTCCCCTTTGCACATAATGATTTGTATTGCCAGCTGCAACCACATTGTACCGGATTGACTGATTTGTGCTTCTATCCTCCTTACCTCAGTTACCTTGTCACGATGGTGATGCCTGATAATACCTCTAATTTGTAGAAGAGTCTTGGGTATGAAGTAGTCAGTGTGGTCTCCTTCAGCACCTTCAGCAGTCAGTAAATCTGCTTGTTCATTTCCAGATTCCAACATGGGAGGGGATCCACAGGAATTTGACTACTCTTCCCTTATTGGTTAGTACTCTCACTATTCTCAATTTCTCCGACTATCGCCAGGTTTTCCACCAGTTTTTTATTAAGACTTTGAATTGCTGCTTTTTAATCACTGCAGATCACTGCACTGTTAGTGTTTCTCTCAAGGAATCTTAACGCCATAACAATGGCAGTTAGCTCCACTTGCGTTAAAGAGGCATAGTTCTCAATACGTGCTTTTTCTTTAATTCCGTTTTGAGACATTATTCCTAAGTACAGTGTAAGCTGCACCAGCCCTGCCATTGGTAGGATTAGATGACCCATCGATGTAGATTTGATCTAATTAATTTTCGGCTTCTTTATACATTTCCTCAAGATAACTATGGCTCATTTATTGTGGTTATCATGTCAGATTGTTTCGTTGTCATCTCCCCATACATCGCCTCACCCATTTTGTTGTCATCTCCCCATACATCGCCTCACCCATTTTGTTGTCATCTCCCCATACATCGCCTCACCCATTTTGTTGTCATCTCCCCATACATCGCCTCACCCATTTTGTTGTCATCTCCCCATACATCGCCTCACCCATTTTGTTGTCATCTCCCCATACATCGCCTCACCCATTTTGTTGTCATCTCCCCATACATCGCCTCACCCATTTTGTTGTCATCTCCCCATACATCGCCTCACCCATTTTGTTGTCATCTCCCCATACATCGTGTTATGATCTCAGCCTGCAGGAGAAACGAGTCTCCCTTCTTGAGAGTTATTCAGCAAGCCTGACCTAACTAGAAGGTCTAGCAAGTATTGAGGTGATAACGCATATGTAAAATAGTTGGTTGGATATGTGTAACAGTTTGAGATTATGGGCAATGCAGAAGAAAATAGATAAATGACTGGCTAGGAGATGTGGACATTTTGCTGGAGGCTTGAGGCTCGCTTCTGGAGGACCTTGACCTCACTTGAGTGCCAGACATCGCAGGGGGAAGCCGCGCTTCGTTGAGCTCCCGCCAGAAGGGAACCCCTAGTGATATATCTCTAAGAGAAGAGAAGTGTGCAGACGTGCCAGCTGTGGAATCGAGCTGGGAACGTTGTGGTCTCAAGTCCTGGTCGACGAGCAGATATTAAATCGCCCAGAAGCATTATTGTGGGCTGTGTGGAGCGCCCTGACCAGACGCCGTCAGAGGGAAAGCGCCCTCGACCAATTAATCTGTGGTAAGCACGATAAACGCCAGTTCATAGTGATTACTTGTAGTTTGGTCGTGTGCCCAGCGACAGTAGCAATGTTTATGTATAAGTTAGACATGTTTTAATAAGGCAGAAAGCCTGAAATAGGAGAGTGAAGAGGGAGGAACACGGAGCGACATCCGTCCTCTCTGAGCGCTGGCGGACGACTGAGGGAGCCTGGCTCCGGATGGAGGAAGACCCTCCCAGCGAGTGAGGACGCCGCCGCCAGGCGAGGTGGAGTATGGACCCGCCCAAAACGGGGGAGTCCACTCTCACTGTATGTAGAGGACAGATAGAGGTTTGAGGCAAGCATATTATGTGGTTGTTTTTGTTTATGTGTTAAAGGGGAACATTTTATTGGAACGTCGATGGGTTGCAGGTTTGTCTTTGGGGAAGAAGTTGCTGAGAACTTCGAAGCCAGCAGATGATGTAGCTGATGAGACTCCAAGGTAGTGGAGCAGAGGACCTCGAGCTGTGAGGAGAAGCAGCAGTGAAGAGGAGTGTCACGTGCTTCTGTAGAGGTGGTGTAGCAGCCAAGAGAGCTGTGGAAGAACCTAACAGAAGGGTGAAGCACCGTAGTTGCACAAGGAAACTTCATGATAGCAGCCTGGAGGAGCTGCAGAGGATCCTGGTAGTGAAGCCCGGAAGAACCTAAGGATATTAGGGTTGTGAACTTCCAGAGGTGGAAGGGGAAGTTCTGGTGGATTACTAGTAGGGAGTTGATAGTGTTTGGTTGTCATTAGCGTGCAAGACGCAGTGAGAGGTGAGTGACTGTTGGCATTCTTGCGTCAAGGAGTTTTTTTATACTGAAGTATCAATGAACATTTATACTGGTATATGTTATTGCATTCAAATGCTGGTTTTCTATATATATATGTTATCTTGCTGATGGTGCAACAGTGTGTAGGCTTGACCAACTTGAGGAAGTTAATAGTATCAGGTGGTGAACCAGGAGGTAGGATACCACTTGATAAGCTGATAATAGAGTTCTGATGGTATTGGAGTGCAACCTGATTGTGATATTATAGAGTATAGGATTCATTATTATTATATGTGTGTATGTATCGTGTATGTGCTTTCTTCAGTAAATGTGTCACAATTTGCTGGTGTTTGCCCTTGTCCTAGTGAGGCTTCCCAGGAGGTAGTAAAGAAGGAGAGAGAGAGAGGAAGAACCATGAACCACTGCTGTGGACAGGGTAGGAGGTAATACTAGTAAGTCATAGGGGGATTGAGGAGATCATATCTCATAAGGAGAGAGTGGGGAGTCACAGCGGCTCGAGTGGGTGTGTGCACGTGACGACGAGGCTAAGTGTTGGAGCCGCATCCCCTGAACGTGTGACGTTGAGCCCCTCTCCAAGAGCCAGAAGCGCCAAGGGTGATCTCCTAGTATAAGCACTCTGCCGAGTTGTGGGTTGGGTTGTCCATAGAGAAGGATCAATGACGACAACACCAACCAACCCACAGTCTATAATAAATTGGGGGCCTGTGTCCGGGAGAGTGAACTGACACACCCACACCCTGTCCAAGAGTGGATTTGTACACCCTTGCTGAGATAAACTGTGTGACCGCAGGTGTATACTCTCTCTCTTGGGAAGACTCACAGGACAAAGATGGATAAGGTGCAAGCGTTTGTGGAGTCAGGCAAGCCTGAGGACTTAGAAGGTTGCACGAGGGGTCAATTGAAACAAATAGCAGAAAAATGTGGCATCAGGTTGAAAGCATCTAAAGTAGCTGGGATGAAGGATGAGATCCTTAGACAGTTGAGAGCCAGAAGTGAAGCGGCAGAACAAGGAGCCCAGGAAGGAGCTGAAAGTAGAAAGGAGGATGATGGGCAGGATGAAGTGAGATCCCAGGGATCGAGTAGGAGCAGCAAGAGAAGCCGCAGTAGTAGGAGTAGCCGGAATAGGAGCTTGGAGAGATTCCAGTTAGAGCTCCAGATGCAGCGTGAGGACAAGGAGAGACAGTTCCAGCTGGAAAAGATGAGATTGGAACTCCAGATGAAAAATGAAGCCGAGAAGGAGAAAGAGAAAACCAGACTGGAAATAGAAAAAGAGAAAGCAAGGCTAGAGGTGGAAAAAGAAAAAGAGAGAACAAAACAAATGCAGATAGAAGCGAATAGAACCTTGGCTGAACAAAGGATTGAACATGGGTTGCCAGAGAGCACCACCCAGGTATCACACCCACCAGATGTTAGGGTTAGGGAGAAGGACATTCCCTTGTTTGTTCCCGAAGAGGCAGAGAGCTTTTTCGAGCACTTTGAAAAAGTAGCCAGCATCAAGGAGTGGCCACAGGAGGAATGGGCCCAGCTGGTCCAGTTAAGATTGACCGGTGCAGCCAGGGAGGCATACACCCAATTGTCACTGGAAGAGTGCCAGGATTATGCCACAGTAAAGAGCAGCATATTGCGCTCGTTTCAGTTGACCCCAGAAGCTTATAGGAAGCGCTTCAGAGAGATGGTGAAAGTTGGAGCGTGTACTTTTGCTGAGACAGCAAGAGATCTGGAAAGACGATTCCAGAAGTGGATTGAGGCTGCTGGAGTTGGATCTTACGCTGACCTGAAGCAACTGATGGTCATGGAGAAGTTCTTGGAGATGATGCATCCCGAAACAAAGTTCAAGATCCAAGAAGCAGGGATAATGGAGGTGAAAGATGCCGCAGATAGGGCGGATATGATTACTGAAGCGTACAAGAGCTTAAGAGAGAACAGAGTGCAGAATGAGGTGAGACGCAGCAATGGCAGATCCAATGGAGTCTGGGGAGGAAGAAATTATGAAAGACCCAGAAGAGTCTGGGGTGAGAAAAATTTTGATAAATGGGCAGATAAAAGTAAGTACCCTAAAACTCAGAAGAGTAGGTCGCGCACTTCGTCTGAAAGTGAAGATGGAGGAGCTAAACGAGAAACTAATCGTTATCCTGGAAATCAAGAGTCCAGTAAAGCTCCACAGAGTACGAGTAGTACGTCTGACCCGAGGAACTCCAATGCGAGTGGACAGAGTCAGAGCTACTCTGGTACATATAGAAGAGATTTTTCCCAGATGAGATGTTACAATTGTAACGGATTGGGTCACGTGATGCGAGATTGTCGGCAGGGAAAGAGAGTTGTGACCCTGGCCATGTGTGACCCCCGAAGTAAATATACTAATGTGTTCCGAGACAAACCACAGAAGGTGAACTTAGTGAACGAGAGGTATAGGCCGTTCATGAGTAAAGGTTGGATCAGTATAAGAGGCCAACCGGAGGTAGAAGTTGGTATCTTAAGAGATACCGGAGCTAATCAGAGCTTGATTGCGAGAAGCCTGATTGGGGATGGTCGACGGTTAGCTGGCAGTGGGAAGATGAAAGTATATGGGTTATTGTCGGAGAGTGACATGCCCGTATGTGCTGTCCAGCTAAGGTCGGAATATGTGTCGGCAGAGGTGATGTTGGGAGTGTGCCCCGACATACCTATTCCAGGAGTCCAAGTGATCCTGGGGAATGACTTGTGTGGGACAAAGGTGTTGCCAAGAGTCATAGCGGAGACTGTGCCAGAGGAGTGCCCAGAAGGCCACTGCACGGGTGGGACACCTGAGAGTGTGAACCTGACTGACATCCGAGGAGATGAGTCAGGAGACCGCCAAGCCATTGAGTACCCTGTCTCGGTAGTGATGAAGACAGAGGTGGCCGACAAGGAAGACGCTGGAGGAGATGAGACAGTGTCAATTAAACCGGTAGAAGATATTGATGTAGATATAGCATGGCTGTTTGATGAAGGTCCAGCCCAGAAAAATGAAGTCTCGGTGAGGTCAAAAGTGAAGATGGCCCAGCCGAAGAAGAATACTGTGAAGAGAGTTGACCTGAGTAGAGCCCAGACTGCTGAAATTAAGGGTCGGAAGGTGAACGCAACTGTGCTGAGTAGGAATGAGGAAAGATGTGGACATACGGAGGACGGGAGTAGAGCGTCAAATTGTCCACGAGCACAGAGGCATAGGGATAGTGGAGTTAAGTTGTTTGAGATGTCAGGAGTTGGCATGTTTCACAGACAACGTGGAGGAGAAATAATGAAGAAGAGTAATAGCCGGGAAAATGAAAGGAGAAGAGACAGTATGTGTGGAGAGATGCTTACGAGCACTTTGGGAGAGGCAAAGCGACATGTATGGTCGAGTGCTGTTGGATGTAGTGCAGTGCTCGAAGAAACTTTTAGGGAACGAAGAAGAGTTGAAGGAGAAGAAATGGAGTGGTATAGAAGTGAGAAGTGTGGGAAGAGGATGATGATGCAAGCATGGAGGAATAGAAGAAAGCCGAGGACTCGATGGAGGTCAAACAGGATGAGGTCTCGGATATATGAGGAGACGAAAGGGAGGAGCGTCGGTGAAGACGATGGAGTGAAGTATGATGACAGGAGACGAAAGTATAATGGCAGTAGATGGAAGAGTGAAGACGACAGAGGAGGTACAGACAGTAGATGTCTGACTCTGGACGTGAAGAGAAGACGAGGAAACGGAGGGTGGAGACAGTAAGTAGAGTGGACCAATGGATTGCAGGCGTCCAAGGAGGACAGCCTAGCCAAGAGGTGCCAGAGAAGTCAAATCGTTTATGAGAAGATCATGGTTCTGGAGAGAGGTGAGCCAGATGTTGCAAGGAGCAACGAACTAATTGTAGACTCCTAAGAGAGTATATCGGGTGAAGAACGAGACAGCGTGGTGGCGGATGTATTATCCCGAGCCTAGCCACTAGAATAACTCTCAAAAATAAGGGGAGGGGAGTGTTATGATCTCAGCCTGCAGGAGAAACGAGTCTCCCTTCTTGAGAGTTATTCAGCAAGCCTGACCTAACTAGAAGGTCTAGCAAGTATTGAGGTGATAACGCATATGTAAAATAGTTGGTTGGATATGTGTAACAGTTTGAGATTATGGGCAATGCAGAAGAAAATAGATAAATGACTGGCTAGGAGATGTGGACATTTTGCTGGAGGCTTGAGGCTCGCTTCTGGAGGACCTTGACCTCACTTGAGTGCCAGACATCGCAGGGGGAAGCCGCGCTTCGTTGAGCTCCCGCCAGAAGGGAACCCCTAGTGATATATCTCTAAGAGAAGAGAAGTGTGCAGACGTGCCAGCTGTGGAATCGAGCTGGGAACGTTGTGGTCTCAAGTCCTGGTCGACGAGCAGATATTAAATCGCCCAGAAGCATTATTGTGGGCTGTGTGGAGCGCCCTGACCAGACGCCGTCAGAGGGAAAGCGCCCTCGACCAATTAATCTGTGGTAAGCACGATAAACGCCAGTTCATAGTGATTACTTGTAGTTTGGTCGTGTGCCCAGCGACAGTAGCAATGTTTATGTATAAGTTAGACATGTTTTAATAAGGCAGAAAGCCTGAAATAGGAGAGTGAAGAGGGAGGAACACGGAGCGACATCCGTCCTCTCTGAGCGCTGGCGGACGACTGAGGGAGCCTGGCTCCGGATGGAGGAAGACCCTCCCAGCGAGTGAGGACGCCGCCGCCAGGCGAGGTGGAGTATGGACCCGCCCAAAACGGGGGAGTCCACTCTCACTGTATGTAGAGGACAGATAGAGGTTTGAGGCAAGCATATTGTGTGGTTGTTTTTGTTTATGTGTTAAAGGGGAACATTTTATTGGAACGTCGATGGGTTGCAGGTTTGTCTTTGGGGAAGAAGTTGCTGAGAACTTCGAAGCCAGCAGATGATGTAGCTGATGAGACTCCAAGGTAGTGGAGCAGAGGACCTCGAGCTGTGAGGAGAAGCAGCAGTGAAGAGGAGTGTCACGTGCTTCTGTAGAGGTGGTGTAGCAGCCAAGAGAGCTGTGGAAGAACCTAACAGAAGGGTGAAGCACCGTAGTTGCACAAGGAAACTTCATGATAGCAGCCTGGAGGAGCTGCAGAGGATCCTGGTAGTGAAGCCCGGAAGAACCTAAGGATATTAGGGTTGTGAACTTCCAGAGGTGGAAGGGGAAGTTCTGGTGGATTACTAGTAGGGAGTTGATAGTGTTTGGTTGTCATTAGCGTGCAAGACGCAGTGAGAGGTGAGTGACTGTTGGCATTCTTGCGTCAAGGAGTTTTTTTATACTGAAGTATCAATGAACATTTATACTGGTATATGTTATTGCATTCAAATGCTGGTTTTCTATATATATATGTTATCTTGCTGATGGTGCAACAGTGTGTAGGCTTGACCAACTTGAGGAAGTTAATAGTATCAGGTGGTGAACCAGGAGGTAGGATACCACTTGATAAGCTGATAATAGAGTTCTGATGGTATTGGAGTGCAACCTGATTGTGATATTATAGAGTATAGGATTCATTATTATTATATGTGTGTATGTATCGTGTATGTGCTTTCTTCAGTAAATGTGTCACAATTTGCTGGTGTTTGCCCTTGTCCTAGTGAGGCTTCCCAGGAGGTAGTAAAGAAGAGAGAGAGAGAGGAAGAACCATGAACCACTGCTGTGGACAGGGTAGGAGGTAATACTAGTAAGTCATAGGGGGATTGAGGAGATCATATCTCATAAGGAGAGAGTGGGGAGTCACAGCGGCTCGAGTGGGTGTGTGCACGTGACGACGAGGCTAAGTGTTGGAGCCGCATCCCCTGAACGTGTGACGTTGAGCCCCTCTCCAAGAGCCAGAAGCGCCAAGGGTGATCTCCTAGTATAAGCACTCTGCCGAGTTGTGGGTTGGGTTGTCCATAGAGAAGGATCAATGACGACAACACCAACCAACCCACAGTCTATAATAATCGCCTCACCCATTTTGTTGTCATCTCCCCATACATCGCCTCACCCATTTTGTTGTCATCTCCCCATACATCGCCTCACCCATTTCGTTGTCATCTCCCCATACATCGCCTCACCTATTTCGTTGTCATCTCCCCATACATCGCCTCACCCATTTCGTTGTCATCTCCCCATACATCGCCTCACCCATTTTGTTGTCATCTCCCCATACATCGCCTCACCCATTTCGTTGTCATCTCCCCATACATCGCCTCACCCATTTCGTTGTCATCTCCCCATACATCGCCTCACCCATTTCGTTGTCATCTCCCCATACATCGCCTCACCCATTTCGTTGTCATCTCCCCATACATCGCCTCACCCATTTCGTTGTCATCTCCCCATACATCGCCTCACCCATTTCGTTGTCATCTCCCCATACATCGCCTCACCCATTTTGTTGTCATCTCCCCATACATCGCCTCACCCATTTTGTTGTCATCTCCCCATACATCGCCTCACCCATTTTGTTGTCATCTCCCCATACATCGCCTCACCCATTTTGTTGTCATCTCCCCATACATCGCCTCACCCATTTTGTTGTCATCTCCCCATACATCGCCTCACCCATTTGTTGTCATCTCCCCATACATGTCATCTCCTCCCCATACATCGCCTCACCCATTTTGTTGTCATCTCCCCATACATCGCCTCACCCATTTTGTTGTCATCTCCCCATACATCGCCTCACCCATTTTGTTGTCATCTCCCCATACATCGCCTCACCCATTTTGTTGTCATCTCCCCATACATCGCCTCACCCATTTTGTTGTCATCTCCCCATACATCGCCTCACCCATTTTGTTGTCATCTCCCCATACATCGCCTCACCCATTTTGTTGTCATCTCCCCATACATCGCCTCACCCATTTTGTTGTCATACATCGCCTCACCCATTTTTTGTTGTCATCTCCCCATACATCGCCTCACCCATTTTGTTGTCATCTCCCCATACATCGCCTCACCCATTTTGTTGTCATCTCCCCATACATCGCCTCACCCATTTTGTTGTCATCTCCCCATACATCGCCTCACCCATTTTGTTGTCATCTCCCCATACATCGCCTCACCCATTTTGTTGTCATCTCCCCATACATCGCCTCACCCATTTTGTTGTCATCTCCCCATACATCGCCTCACCCATTTTGTTGTCATCTCCCCATACATCGCCTCACCCATTTTGTTGTCATCTCCCCATACATCGCCTCACCCATTTTGTTGTCATCTCCCCATACATCGCCTCACCCATTTCGTTGTCATCTCCCCATACATCGCCTCACCTATTTCGTTGTCATCTCCCCATACATCGCCTCACCCATTTCGTTGTCATCTCCCCATACATCGCCTCACCCATTTTGTTGTCATCTCCCCATACATCGCCTCACCCATTTCGTTGTCATCTCCCCATACATCGCCTCACCCATTTCGTTGTCATCTCCCCATACATCGCCTCACCCATTTCGTTGTCATCTCCCCATACATCGCCTCACCCATTTCGTTGTCATCTCCCCATACATCGCCTCACCCATTTCGTTGTCATCTCCCCATACATCGCCTCACCCATTTTGTTGTCATCTCCCCATACATCGCCTCACCCATTTTGTTGTCATCTCCCCATACATCGCCTCACCCATTTTTTGTCATCTCCCCATACATCGCCTCACCCATTTTGTTGTCATCTCCTCATACATCGCCTCACCCATTTTGTTGTCATCTCCCCATACATCGCCTCACCCATTTTGTTGTCATCTCCCCATACATCGCCTCACCCATTTTGTTGTCATCTCCCCATACATCGCCTCACTCATTTTGTTGTCATCTCCCCATACATCGCCTCACCCATTTTGTTGTCATCTCCCCATACATCGCCTCACCCATTTTGTTGTCATCTCCCCATACATCGCCTCACCCATTTTGTTGTCATCTCCCCATACATCGCCTCACCCATTTTGTTGTCATCTCCCCATACATCGCCTCACCCATTTTGTTGTCATCTCCCCATACATCGCCTCACCCATTTTGTTGTCATCTCCCCATACATCGCCTCACCCATTTTGTTGTCATCTCCCCATACATCGCCTCACCCATTTTGTTGTCATCTCCCCATACATCGCCTCACCCATTTTGTTGTCATCTCCCCATACATCGCCTCACCCATTTTGTTGTCATCTCCCCATACATCGCCTCACCCATTTTGTTGTCATCTCCCCATACATCGCCTCACCCATTTTGTTGTCATCTCCCCATACATCGCCTCACCCATTTTGTTGTCATCTCCCCATACATCGCCTCACCCATTTTGTTGTCATCTCCCCATACATCGCCTCACCCATTTTGTTGTCATCTCCCCATACATCGCCTCACCCATTTTGTTGTCATCTCCCCATACATCGCCTCACCCATTTTGTTGTCATCTCCCCATACATCGCCTCACCCATTTTGTTGTCATCTCCCCATACATCGCCTCACCCATTTCGTTGTCATCTCCCCATACATCGCCTCACCCATTTCGTTGTCATCTCCCCATACATCGCCTCACCCATTTTGTTGTCATCTCCCCATACATCGCCTCACCCATTTTGTTGTCATCTCCCCATACATCGCCTCACCCATTTGTTGTCATCTCCCCATACATCACCCATTTCGTTGTCATCTCCCCATACATCGCCTCACCCATTTCGTTGTCATCTCCCCATACATCGCCTCACCCATTTCGTTGTCATCTCCCCATACATCGCCTCACCTATTTCGTTGTCATCTCCCCATACATCGCCACACCCATTTTGTTGTCATCTCCCCATACATCGCCTCACCCATTTCGTTGTCATCTCCCCATACATCGACTCACCCATTTTGTTGTCATCTCCCCATACATCGCCTCACCCATTTTGTTGTCATCTCCCCATACATCGCCTCACCCATTTTGTTGTCATCTCCCCATACATCGCCTCACCCATTTTGTTGTCATCTCCCCATACATCGCCTCACCCATTTTGTTGTCATCTCCCCATACATCGCCTCACCCATTTTGTTGTCATCTCCCCATACATCGCCTCACCCATTTTGTTGTCATCTCCCCATACATCGCCTCACCCATTTTGTTGTCATCTCCCCATACATCGCCTCACCCATTTTGTTGTCATCTCCCCATACATCGCCTCACCCATTTTGTTGTCATCTCCCCATACATCGCCTCACCCATTTTGTTGTCATCTCCCCATACATCGCCTCACCCATTTCGTTGTCATCTCCCCATACATCGCCTCACCCATTTCGTTGTCATCTCCCCATACATCGCCTCACCCATTTTGTTGTCATCTCCCCATACATCGCCTCACCCATTTTGTTGTCATCTCCCCATACATCGCCTCACCCATTTTGTTGTCATCTCCCCATACATCGCCTCACCCATTTTGTTGTCATCTCCCCATACATCGCCTCACCCATTTTTTGTCATCTCCCCATACATCGCCTCACCCATTTTGTTGTCATCTCCTCATACATCGCCTCACCCATTTTGTTGTCATCTCCCCATACATCGCCTCACCCATTTTGTTGTCATCTCCCCATACATCGCCTCACCCATTTTGTTGTCATCTCCCCATACATCGCCTCACTCATTTTGTTGTCATCTCCCCATACATCGCCTCACCCATTTTGTTGTCATCTCCCCATACATCGCCTCACCCATTTTGTTGTCATCTCCCCATACATCGCCTCACCCATTTTGTTGTCATCTCCCCATACATCGCCTCACCCATTTTGTTGTCATCTCCCCATACATCGCCTCACCCATTTTGTTGTCATCTCCCCATACATCGCCTCACCCATTTTGTTGTCATCTCCCCATACATCGCCTCACCCATTTTGTTGTCATCTCCCCATACATCGCCTCACCCATTTTGTTGTCATCTCCCCATACATCGCCTCACCCATTTCGTTGTCATCTCCCCATACATCGCCTCACCCATTTTGTTGTCATCTCCCATACATCGCCTCACCCATTTTGTTGTCATCTCCCCATACATCGCCTCACCCATTTTTTGTCATCTCCCCATACATCGCCTCACCCATTTTGTTGTCATCTCCTCATACATCGCCTCACCCATTTTGTTGTCATCTCCCCATACATCGCCTCACCCATTTTGTTGTCATCTCCCCATACATCGCCTCACCCATTTTGTTGTCATCTCCCCATACATCGCCTCACCCATTTTGTTGTCATCTCCCCATACATCGCCTCACCCATTTCGTTGTCATCTCCCCATACATCGCCTCACCCATTTCGTTGTCATCTCCCCATACATCGCCTCACCCATTTTGTTGTCATCTCCCCATACATCGCCTCACCCATTTTGTTGTCATCTCCCCATACATCGCATCACCCATTTCGTTGTCATCTCCCCATACATCGCCTCACCCATTTCGTTGTCATCTCCCCATACATCGCCTCACCCATTTCGTTGTCATCTCCCATACATCGCCTCACCTATTTCGTTGTCATCTCCCCATACATCGCCACACCCATTTTGTTGTCATCTCCCCATACATCGCCTCACCCATTTCGTTGTCATCTCCCCATACATCGACTCACCCATTTTGTTGTCATCTCCCCATACATCGCCTCACCCATTTTGTTGTCATCTCCCCATACATCGCCTCACCCATTTTGTTGTCATCTCCCCATACATCGCCTCACCCATTTTGTTGTCATCTCCCCATACATCGCCTCACCCATTTTGTTGTCATCTCCCCATACATCGCCTCACCCATTTTGTTGTCATCTCCCCATACATCGCCTCACCCATTTTGTTGTCATCTCCCCATACATCGCCTCACCCATTTTGTTGTCATCTCCCCATACATCGCCTCACCCATTTTGTTGTCATCTCCCCATACATCGCCTCACCCATTTTGTTGTCATCTCCCCATACATCGCCTCACCCATTTTGTTGTCATCTCCCCATACATCGCCTCACCCATTTCGTTGTCATCTCCCCATACATCGCCTCACCCATTTCGTTGTCATCTCCCCATACATCGCCTCACCCATTTTGTTGTCATCTCCCCATACATCGCCTCACCCATTTTGTTGTCATCTCCCCATACATCGCATCACCCATTTCGTTGTCATCTCCCCATACATCGCCTCACCCATTTCGTTGTCATCTCCCCATACATCGCCTCACCCATTTCGTTGTCATCTCCCCATACATCGCCTCACCTATTTCGTTGTCATCTCCCCATACATCGCCACACCCATTTTGTTGTCATCTCCCCATACATCGCCTCACCCATTTCGTTGTCATCTCCCCATACATCGACTCACCCATTTTGTTGTCATCTCCCCATACATCGCCTCACCCATTTTGTTGTCATCTCCCCATACATCGCCTCACCCATTTTGTTGTCATCTCCCCATACATCGCCTCACCCATTTTGTTGTCATCTCCCCATACATCGCCTCACCCATTTTGTTGTCATCTCCCCATACATCGCCTCACCATTTTGTTGTCATCTCCCCATACATCGCCTCACCCATTTTGTTGTCATCTCCCCATACATCGCCTCACCCATTTTGTTGTCATCTCCCCATACATCGCCTCACCCATTTTGTTGTCATCTCCCCATACATCGCCTCACCCATTTTGTTGTCATCTCCCCATACATCGCCTCACCCATTTTGTTGTCATCTCCCCATACATCGCCTCACCCATTTCGTTGTCATCTCCCCATACATCGCCTCACCCATTTTGAGAAATACCAAGTTGAGAGTCTGCCTTCCTCGCCCACAATTTGTCTTTCCCCCGCATTTCCCCTCCTCCCTGATCACCCCTTCTTCCTCCTCCCCCATCACCCTCAGCCTGCGCTCAAGAAAGAAAAAATGGAAGCGACAAGAAGAGGTTAACAGCCGAAGGAGAGTTACGGCCAGGCTTCAACGCCCCGAAGACGTGAACGAGCTGAATGAGGGAGGGTGAGGGGAGAGGAGGAGGGGAGGAGGGAAGGGTGTTAGCGGGGTGAGCGTGTTGACTCCTCATCACTCCCGTCACTCAGCTTCTCAAACGAGTGCAGGAAGAGATAAAAGTTATATTGTTTTACGACATTCCACCTTCCCCCCTACCCCCCCACACCTACCCCCAACCCCCCACCTTCCCCCCCACCCCCACCTACCCCTTTTCCTCCGTCCCCCACCCCTGGGGACGGTGGGGGACGTAGGAAATGACCCCTAACTCTTCTCCCCACGTCTTCTACCTCTCTCTCCCCCACGTCTCCTACCTCTGCCCCCACGTCATGATTATATCATGATTAAGGTACATATACTAACAGTGAAGTACTCCCACATGGGCTTACACTCATCACCACATCATTGAGAAGCGGGACCAAAGAGCCAGAGCTCAACCCCCGCAAGCACAATTAGGTGAGTACATCACATGGGTTATACACCTCACAACGTCAATATATAGAGGAACAACAACAACAACAATCAAATTACTAACGACACCAGTCACAACAACAACAAAGAAGCAACGAAGAATCAAGAAAGACGCAACGACGATGCAACAAAGACGCAACGAAGAAGCAACAAAGGCGCAACGAAGAAGCAACAAAGATGCAACGAAGAAGCAACAAAGATGCAACGAAGAAGCAACAAAGATGCAACGAAGAAGCAACAAAGATGCAACGAAGAAGCAACAAAGGCGCAACGACGATGCAACAAAGACGCAACGAAGAAGCAACAAAGATGCAACTAGAATTAAAGAAGACGCAAGCAAGGAGAGCTGCCTGCCAGCGACACTGCCTGTAACAGCACTGGGATGGTTGTTACCGAGCGTGACAACGCCGCACATGGTCACTCACACAAGGCAGCCGCACTGTGTATATAGTGTGTTACAGTGGTGACCCCTTGTGTGTATGTCTCGGGTTATAATACAATACACAGCAGCGGTGTGGCTGGTGGGAGGGGTGGCTGGTGGGAGGGGTGGGGGGGGGAGGGGTGGCTGGTGGGAGGGGTGGGGGGGGGGTGGGTGGCTGGTGGGAGGGGTGGCTGGTGGGAGGGGTGGGGGGGGGAGGGGTGGATGGTGGGAGGGGTGGCTGGTGGGAGGGGTGGGGGGGGGGAGGGGTGGCTGGTGGGTGGGGTGGCTGGTGGGAGGGGTGGCTGGTGGGAGGGGTGGGGGGGGGGGAGGGGTGGCTGGTGGGTGGGGTGGGGGGGGGAGAATAAAAGGATAGAGGAAGAGGACAGCCAGAGAGAAGGTGGAAGAGTTTCATCATTTTATCAAGATCTTAAGCTGAAATTATTACATAGAGAGATTCCAGTACAGTATTCGAAAAAAGGCAACTGAAGCCTATTATATATCTATCTCTCAAAGAGCCAACTTGTACATTTTTCTGATGCTATCGGAGCCCTGAAAGTCAGAAAAATTATGATGAATGAATTTGGTCATCTTGATACCTGGTCGACAGTAAATTTATTGTAAGTCAATTTCTCAGCTTGCTTGGACGTGAACTGTGAGACCTGTCAAGTGCTGAGCTTGATAAGCCAAATTGTGAAAAAGAGGTAATGTCCAAGGTATATATCTCAGGTCTCCGTATATACCTGCACTCTCCTGCTTGGCCTCGTGTCCGCATCTACTCTTGAAGAAGTAATTCCCAAACGAGTGTAATTCCCAAACATCCCTTTGTCTGAGGGGAATCGCCCATCCAGCAGACACCATCAGCTTCTTTCCAGGCATTCGCTTATTACCGGCAACTGACACTTTGCCAGAAACATCAACTCGATTATAAGGAAATGGAACTTAGAGTGAGGGGAGTAGAGCAGGAGGTCTACAGGATGTAATAACACAACCAGTCAGTAGAAAAATAATGCATGCATTATTAAGGGATTACTGTCGCCTACAGATAACTTGCTGACCAGCACTTCATGTCTTGTTCAGGTCACATGTATGCTACGGGAGCTCTGTGTTCAGGACACATGTATGTTACGGGAGCTCTGTGTTCAGGACACATGTATGCTACGGGAGCTCTGTGTTCAGGACACATGTATGCTACGGGAGCTCTGTGTCCAGGACACATGTATGCTACGGGAACTCTGTGTTCAAGACACATGTATGCTACGGGAGCTCTGTGTTCAAAGTGTTCCATGTTAACCCCTGAATCTGTTGATGTAAAATGATGAGGCTGGTCGGGTTTCCTCTAATATTGTGTGTGTGTGTGTGTGTGTGTGTGTGTGTGTGTGTGTGTGTGTGTGTGTGTGTGTGTGTGTGTGTGTGTACTCACCTAGTTGTGATTGCGGGGGTTGAGCTCTGGCTCTTTGGTCCCGTTTCTCAACCGTCAATCAACAGGTGTACAGGTTCCTGAGCCTACTGGGCTCTATCACATCTACATTTGAAACTGTGTATGGAGTCAGCCTCCACCACACCACTTCCTAATGCATTCCATCTGTTAACTACTCTGACACTGAAAAGGTTCTTTCTAACGTCCCTGTGGCTCATTTGGGTACTCAGGTTCCTCCTGTGCCCCCTTGTTCGCGTACCACCCGTGTTGAACAGTTTATCTCTATCAACTCTGTCAATTCCTCTGAAAACGCTGTAGATAGTGATCATGTCTGCGGTAACTCTTCTGTCTTTCAGTGTCGTGAGGTTCAATTCCAGTATTCTTTCCTCACAGTTAATTCCTCTCAGCTCGGGGACTAGCCTGGTGGCATACCTCTGAACGTTTTCTAACTTCGTTTTGTGTTTGAATAGATGTGGACTCCACGCTGGAGCCCACATGTGTGTGTGTGTGTGTGTGTGTGTGTGTGTGTGTGTGTGTGTGTGTGTGTGTGTGTGTGTGTGTGTGTGTGTGTGTGTGTGTGTGTGTGTGTGTGTGCGCGCGCATGCGTGCGTGCGTGCGTGCGTGTGTGCGAGCGTGCGTGTACATGTGTGTGAGGGTGTGTGTGCGTGTGTGCGCGCCTGGCCAAGGTTCGAGCCAGCCTGTCCATCAGCATGTCGTGAGGATGCGAGTTTTTGTTGCATAAGAACGTAATTGGCCTGCGCCAGTTTAGGGTGTTGATTTAGTCTGTGTGTATATGCACAAGTTACGGGGAGTGTCTTGAAGTGCGTGTAACTGAGTGTCTTCTCTGATTGTTACATGTGAGTGTGTGGGCGAGTGTTTGAGCAAGTCAATGTTGCTCTAAGCCCTTGTTGATGTTTAAATATCTTGACGCATAATCATTTTAGGCAGTGGACTCGGTCGTTTATTTTGCAAATACTAAGTATTGTCGTAATATATGTTCGTATGCGTGTTTCGTTTTCGTAGAGATTTGCACGTATTTACGCACGTATAGCCTGGAGTCACGCGCATATGAGCATGTTTGGGAGCTGGTGTGTGTGTTAGTGGGCACCCGTGGACGTGTAGTTATATGTGCATACGGAGGGCTCATGGCACCTCCCCTGCTGTCCCATATGGTACCTCCCCTGCTGTCCCATATGGCACCTCCCCTGCTGTCCCATATGGCACCTCCCCCTCTCCCGTGGCACTTACACTCTCCCATGGCACCTCCACACTTCTCCCATGGCACCTCTCCTCCCATGGCACCTCACCTCACCCATGGCACGTACTTAAACCCCATAAACCTGAGGGCACATATGGCGGGTCAGTGATGACGGTGGCTGATGAGAGGCCAGACAGCCGGCCGTGTCACTCCTGCACTAACGGGGCCCAAATATATCCAAGTATACCAAGCTGGGCTCCGACTCCCGGCTCGACACAATAGCTAAACACAGCGGCAGACAAAATAATTACCCCCCCCCTTCTTACCCCCCCCCCCCCTTCCCGATAAACATACGAGCGCAGTTTATTTATTCACATGTGATGAACAGGAGATGCTCTAGAGCAGGGGGGGGGGGGAAGGAAGGGGGTGTGAAGGGGGGAATGCGAGTAGGGGGAAGAGCAGGAAGGCGAAATATCGTCAGTTACACAGGGTCGAAACTCGCCTACGCGGCATATGGCGGGCAGGGCCTTGTGTTCCAGCGGGTGTCATGGGGCAGGGGGAGGGGGGGGGAGGGGGAGGGGGGGGGAACATAGATGTTGTGCAGAAACCCATAAAACTTCGTTCCACGTCTTTCATTTATTTATTCAAGGGAGTGTTTATATAATGATGTTTACCCAAGCGTCTCCCAGCTAGCATGAAAAACTCCCCATAAAGAATTCATTGCTCATCCCTTTCTGCAGTGGGCGCTCTTTTTCACGGGGTTTTGTCTGGGTGGGGAGGAGGCGAGGGGTGGGTGGGGAGCAGTGGTGGGAAGGAGGCGAGGGGTGGGTGGGGAGCAGAGGTGGGGAGGAGGGGAGGGGTGGGTGGGGAGGAGGCGAGGGGTGGGTGGGGAGGAGACGAGGGGTGGGTGGGGAGCAGAGGTGGGGAGGAGGGGGGGGTGGGTGGGGAGCAGAGGTGGGGAGGAGGGGAGGGGTGGGTGGGGAGCAGAGGTGGGGAGGAGGGGAGGGGTGGGTGGGGAGCAGAGGGGGGGAGGAGGGGAGGGGTGGATGGGGAGCAGAGGTGGGGAGGAGGGGAGGGGTGGGTGGGGAGAAGGCGAGGGGGGAGTGGGGAGTAGGATGAGGAGAAGGCGAGGGGTGGGTGGGGAGAAGTGGTGGGGAGAGGTGGGGAGGAGGCGTGTGGTGGGTGGGGAGCAGTGGTGGGGGAGGAGGCGAGGGGTGGGTGGGGAGGAGGCGAGGGGAGGGTGAGGAGGATGCTAGAGGAGGGTAGGGAGGAACGAGGGGTTGGTTGGGAACAATGGTGGGGAGGTTGCTAGGGGTGGGTGGGGAGGAGGTGACGGGATGGGTGGGGAGAAGGTGACGGGGTGGGTGGGGGAGGAGGCGAGGGATTGATTGGAGGGAGTCAATGGGGAGAGTGGAGAGGCGATAAGAAGGGTGAGGAGAAGAGGTGGGTAGGGGGTGAGGGAAAGAGGGTGGGGAGCAGGCATTGGGGAGGGTGGGGAGTAGGCTAGACGGAGGGTAGGGAGGTGTAAGGGAGGGAGAGTGGAGAGTGTTGGGAGCAGGAATGGGGAGGAAGTGGTGTGAAGGATGGGTAGGAAGGGTGAAATGAAGGGGGAGACGAGGATTTTAACTATGTTAGGGGAAAGATGGGGAGGAGCCGAAGGGGAGGCTGGAAAGGGGAGCAGCTGTGGGGAGCAGGCAGTGGGGGGGGGGGGGAAGGATAGCGAGAATAATTATCAGAGTGTTCTTCTCTCATGTGGTATCTTACCTATGACCGGCCTTGTATCCCCAGCACGCAGCTGCATTGTCTTGTATTAGCTTCAGTTAAACTCTATTAACCACTTACGAGGCCATTCTTTCATTCTATCCTGTAGTTCATCCTGTAGTTTCTTGCAATCTTCCATCGTATGGATCGTCATCACAAATTGTGAAGAAATTTATCCTTTCTAACACGTCATTAGAGCAAGAACTGGCCCCAGTATGCCCTCTCTGGCAACATTCCACCGCCCGTAAGTCTCCTATCGTACTGATTCTCTCTGTTTTCTGTTGCAGAGGTACACTGTTATCCACCGGAGCACCCGTTAGGTATGTACTCCTCTCTGTTTATCCCTTGAGTGGACTCGTCTCTCATGGTGTACTATGCCAAAGCCTTCCGGACACCTCAAAAATATACACACCCAACAACCTTCTCACTCAGACAGTTATAGGATCAATTAGTGAGGCACGACTTGCCGTACGGTTGTGAGTGAGGGTGGGGTTCTGAGTGTGTGAGGGTGGGGTTCTGAGTGTGAGGGTGGGGTTCTGAGTGTGTGAGGGTGGGGTTTCTGAGTGTGTGAGGGTGGGGGTCTGAGTGTGTGAGGGTGGGGGTCCGAGTGTGTGAGGGTGGGGGGTTCTGAGTGTGTGAGGGTGGGGTTTTGAGTGTGTGAGGGTGGGGGGTCTGTGTGTGTGAGGGTGGGGTTCTGAGTGTGTGAGGGTGGGGGTTCTGAGTGTGTGAGGGTGGGGGGTCTGTGTGTGTGAAGGTGGGGTTCTGAGTGTGTGAGGGTGGGGTTCTGATTGAGAATAGTCGCAGGTGTGGTACTGTCACCAGGTACACTTGAGAGAACAGTCTCAGGTGTGGACGCTCCTCCCCCCCCCCCTAGCTACACATTGGATGGTGGTGGTTAATGGTGGAGGAGGTATATTGGTGCCCCCCCCCTCACCCCCCCCCACCCCCACCTCCCGCCCTCCCCAATTATAGGGGAAACTGCGGCCGCTGTTTGACGGGTCTTGTCTCATGTCAAAACACTAAATATTGGATTAGGCATACGGCCACCCACGGCAGGGGGCTGGGGTATGTTGTGTATGGGGAGGGAAGGGGGCCAGGGGGTTCGGGGCTTGGGAGAGGGGACAGGGGAAGGGGGACAGTGGGAAGGAGTCAGGAAGAGGGATCATGGAGAGAGGGGACAGGGAGAAGGGAAGGAAAGTTATTTTTTATTATCATTTTTCTACCACAGACTTGGCCACACATTTTCAATGCTAAGCAGCATACACAAATTTTCTTCTGTCCTCCATGGAGAGGGTGAGAGATCTGTTAAACATATAGTTCAGTGATTTATTGAACAATCAACCACAGAAGGTGATCGTAGTGTTTTTAAAATGCTAATCTAAACTACATACATAAATACATATATTTTACGTCTGTTCTTTCGTTCTTTTACGTATGTTCTTTTATACATCATGTGATTAATATGCGTTTAAAAGGTGAAATGCAACGCTGACCAACTTTAACATTACATATATATATATATATATATATATATATATATATATATATATATATATATATATATATATATATATATATATATATATATATATATATATATATATATATATATATATTAGTATATTTTGTAGCAGTCTTTCCTGTAGACATATATTATTAAATATGACCGAAAAAGTAAGATTAATAATTCTAACACGAATTTTCTCAATCTTTCGTACATTATGCTTCACTGTTGGAGGTAAATCAAAAATCACTTCTCCAAAATTCATTTTTATTTCTAGTCTGACGCGACACGGGCGCGTTTCGTAAAACTTATTACATTTTCAAAGACTTCACAAATACACAACTGATTAGAACTTGCGTTTCCCTGATTTTATATCTACATTTGAGTGAGGTGGGAAGGGTGATGTGGCATTACATTTGAGTGAGGTGGGAAGGATGATGTGGCATTAACACAAGACAGAACACTAGAGGATATTAATAGGGTATTAAAAGTATCAACACAAGACAGAACAGAAACAATGGGTATTGAATAGAAGTGTTTGTAGAAAGCCTATTGGTCCATATTTCTTGATGCTTCTATATTGGAGCGGAGTCTTGAGGTGGGTAGAATATAGTTGTGCAATAATTGGCTGTTGATTGCTGGTGTTGACTTCTTGATGTGTAGTGCCTCGCAAACGTCAAGCCGCCTGCTATCGCTGTATCTATCGATGATTTCTGTGTTGTTTACTAGGATTTCTCTGGCGATGGTTTGGTTATGGGAAGAGATTATATGTTCCTTAATGGAGCCCTGTTGTTTATGCATCGTTAAACACCTAGAAAGAGATGTTGTTGTCTTGCCTATATACTGGGTTTTTTGGAGCTTACAGTCCCCAAGTGGGCATTTGAAGGCATAGACATTACTCAAATGTAATGCCACATCACCCTTCCCACCTCACTCAAATGTAGATATAAAATCAGGGAAACGCAAGTTCTAATCAGTTGTGTATTTGTGAAGTCTTTGAAAATGTAATAAGTTTTACGAAACGCGCCCGTGTCGCGTCAGACTAGAAATAAAAATGAATTTTGGAGAAGTGATTTTTGATTTACCTCCAACAGTGAAGCATAATGTACGAAAGATTGAGAAAATTCGTGTTAGAATTATTACTCTTACTTTTTCGGTCATATTTAATAATATATATATATATATATATATATATATATATATATATATATATATATATATATATATATATATATATATATGTCGTACCTAGTAGCCAGAACGCCTTCTCAGCCTACTATGCAAGGCCCGATTTGCCTAATAAGCCAAGTTTTCATGAATTAATATATTTTCTCTCTAATTTTTTTCTTATGAAATGATAAAGCTAACCCATTTCATTATGTACGAGGTCAATTTTTTTTATTTGGAGTTTAAAATTAACGCAGATATGTGACCGAACCTAACCAACCCTACCTACCTAACCTAACCTAACCTAACTTAACCTAACCTATCTCTATAGGTTAGGTTAGGTTAGGTAGCCGAAAAAGTTAGGTTAGGTTAGGTTAGGTAGGTTAGGTAGTCGAAAAAACATTAATTCATGAAAACTTAGCTTATTAGGCAAATCGGGCCTTGCATAGTAGGCTGAGAAGTGCGTTCTGGCTACTAGGTACGACATATATAATATATACTTATATATATATATATATATATATATATATATATATATATATATATATATATATATATATATATATATATATATATATATATATTATATATATATGTCGTACCTATAGCCAGAACGCACTTCTCAGCCTACTATGCAAGGCCCGATTTGCCTATTAAGCCAAGTTTTCATGAATTAATTGTTTTTCGACTACCTAACCTACCTAACCTAACCTAACCTAACTTTTTCGGCTACCTAACCAAACCTAACCTATAAAGATAGGTTAGGTTAGGTTAGGTAGGGTTGGTTAGGTTCGGTCATATATCTACGTTAATTTTAACTCCAATAAAAAAAATTGACCTCATACATAATGAAATGGGTTGATTTATCATTTCATAAGAAAAAAATTAGAGAAAATATATTAATTCAGGAAAACTTGGCTTATTAGGCAAATCGGGCCTTGAATAGTAGGCCAAAAAGTGAGTTTTGGCTACTAGGTACGACATATATATATATATATATATATATATATATATATATATATATATATATATATATATATATATATATATATATATATATATATATATATATATAGTTATATTAGTTCATTTATTATGCACCCCATACCCATCTTGTGGGCGGTAGTGGAAAGGGTTACAGAGGCACATAATGGGCTCAGGGACTGAACCCCACAATTCATTTAGCTAAGCAAGTTATAATCTTGATGAGCTAGTTACAAAATTCAATACAAGTCATCACATCAACAATGGGTTCGAGATCGACCTTAAGTACAGGTTCTAAATTTAGCAACTGACATATGTGGAGAGCTAGTGTCACAAGTTATATGTTTGTGTCCTGGCACACCACCGCCCCCCCCCCCATCCCAGTGGGAAGCGGTGGATAGGTTACAATCACTTAGTTACTACCTACAGTTAGCAAACTGGGGATATTTGGCTAAAATTTCTGGTAGCAGATCATTATATATATATATATATATATATATATATATATATATATATATATATATATATATATATATATATATATATATATATATATATATAATATCAATATCCTACACTAGGCCTAGGAATATCTCACCAGGAGGATGGAATATGTCCTGACTGTCACCAGAGGATGGAATATGTCCTGACTGACTGGGGGATGGGGATGGCGGGAGAGCTAGGATGAGGTAGAGGATGGATTAGTACTTATCCATCCAGCCCGTCCTCTCAAACGTTCACAACGTCACTAAATTGATGTAGTAAATTACCCGAACCTAATCTAACCCTAACCGATGACCCACGAATAGAACACGGGACATCACGTCACTTTTGCGAGTCGCTGTGATTTTTAGTACATCAGTTTTTGGCCGTAGGGGATTTATAGGTCAAGATGCTATGTACTATTCGAGAGGCCGGGTTGATCTATGTGTACTTCCCTATTAGTGACTATGGGAGAATGAGGTCTTGCTCTTCATGCCCCGCCTGCCACCATGTACTTGTTGTCTTATAAATTAAGTATTCTGACCGGAAATTTTTGTCGGTTCTGGCCTGGTTGATGGAGGTGACTTCCCCAATTTCTTCTTTTCAGCCTATTCCACTTGTAAACTACCCGTGTAAGCATTTCCTTACAGTTCTGTGATACATCTCCGCTTTCAATTTCTACCATATCCTCCTGTCCTACTTTCTCTTAATTTAAAGAGGCTGACTTTTTCTACCTTGTCCATTTTCTTGAGTATCTTGTATATTGTGATCTGTTACGATTGATTGTTGCCGCCGGAGGTGGCTAGTTTATTGTGCACCCCATACTCATCCTGTGCATTGTGCACCCCATACTCATCCTGTGAGCGGTAGTTTATTGTGCACCCCATACTCATCCTGTGAGCGGTAGCGCTAAAAGCATTACAGAGGGGCACAAAAGGTCTTTATCAGACCTCAACGGAGATTATTACATAAACAATTTCATCTACCCTTCACACCTTATAATTACAATGTCAGCTAGTTGCAGAGAATTTTCTATTTCAAGAGCTATATATTTACAGTAAATCATTACACATTAATAGTCTTAATAGTCTTAATGTAATTAGTCTTATCGCTAATACACAATTGTTTGAGATCTAGAGATATTACAGAGTCATAGGGGAGCTTCTGTTTATTATTAGTCTTCACAATACACTACTTGTTTTTTAATCTCATATGTCGTTTATCTTCTGGAAGCGAAATATTGATACAGTGGAAGGATTTCAGGTATTTTATCTTTGGTAATAAGATGGCTCTAAATGGCTCAAGTTTACTACAATCCAAGATATAGTGTTCGAGTGTGTGTCCTTGTTTGTCCACACACTTTACACTTTACTTCATCTAGATCTCTATACAAACCCAACTGCCAGAGATACTTGTAGCCAAGTCTTATTCGAGCTGTGACAACATCTGTTAGTCTGCTGACTTTGTTACTTGCCCCATACACATGTTTTACTTCACACATTTCATTGTGATAAACAATGGACCTGCTAATTCCAGTTTGCACTGTTCTGCTTTCTTCAAATTCATCCAGGAGTTCTCATCTAATGACACTTTTAAGGGACCTATTTGATAACTCAAGATTCCGTTCAATAATGTCTTTATTTACTACAACCTTAGCAAGGGCGTCAACTTTGTCATGTTCCTGCAGGCCAATGTGAGAAAGAATCCACAACATTTTTATATTTACCCCTTGTTAATTAGTATGCTTATGTATCTATGTCTGGCTTCTGAGACAAGCACGTTATTACTTGATTGCAACTGTTTATTGCTAGTAGTGAGGAAAGGGAGTCGGAAATAATTAAG